>JAQBSW010005423.1:0-57625 GCA_029291075.1 Eudiplozoon nipponicum | reverse complement strand
TGGTATGTTGGGCGACTGGTGTAATAAAACTTAATTTTTTCTTATATTAGCTCTGCAAACATTATTTAAATAATTCTTTTGAAATGCGAGCTTTAATAAAATTCATTGCACATAGGAAGGGTACAATAATTTAAATAATTATTTTTCACCATCCACACAACCCAATGATTGCTAGATTAAATAAATTAATTGGTGTGCTAGTAAAATAGGCGAAGGGTTAAATGTGAAGCACTATTACGAGTTATTTCATGTTTTCAGCATTTGGGGACAATCTCATCTTCAGTTTAAAATGTGTCAATTATTTCAAATTAAATAGTTGCCTGTGTTTCCAATGGTACAATGACAGGGAAATTGGGTCTCGTGCATTATGTCATACCAATTGGTGGCCTTGGCTCTTAGCGAAGAGCTAACCCTGAAGACAAATACCTGATAAGACCAGAGTATTTGCTATCGAACAAAGTAGCTTTAGCACAATTCCTTGGAACGGCGGATCTAGTTTTGTCAGTCGTTTATGGGATTTCAAATTGGACAAAATCGAAATCAATGCTTTGTTAACAAATAAATTCATTCTAGTTTAAAACAAAATCACTCACTGCATCTGTGGTGTCTTCCACTCCCCTATTGGACAAGGAGCCACTTCTTTTCGCCGGCACCAAGTTTCCTAACGACCCGGCTGAGGTAAGAACTGTGTTTGGAGAACGTCTCGGCGGTGGAGGTGGTGCCAATGCCTCACTTGCCGAGGCGCCTCCAAGCGGTTGATTTGTATCTTCGCCTTGCTCATGTCTTGAGTCATAGAATTGGTTCTGCTGCTGCTGCTTTTGATAATGATGTTGCCCAGTCACGCCATTGCTAACCCTGCTCCGAGGCAAGTCACCAATTTTCTCCTCATTGTGATTGTGCTTGCCATCAGGGTGATCAAGCAGTTCTTGAGAACGCCAAGACGTTGGAAACCTTAAATTATTCTGACTTTTCTGATCGTCATATATTTTTTTAGGAAGTTGGCCGAACTTGCAATACTCCTGTTCATCCTGTTGATTTTTTTGTTGACGACGACTACTGCGAGGGTCGTCTTGGCTTGCTGGTCGCACGGTAAGATTTAATTCGGGATAATTTAGTGCAGCTTGGAATATATTTCGACTTCTAAAAATTTAAGCGAAACGGAGTAATTACATACATTGAATATACCAATAGAAAGAATTGTACAATTAACAGAACCATTGGTTTTCTTCCGCTATAATTTGAGCGTCTGCCAATTTCTAACGATTAAACAATCAAAGATTGAGCGGTTAGTGGTAACAAACAATATTGCGAGCTTCAAGTAAGCACCAATCCCATAGTATTTAACCAGTCGAAGACCAACGGCAAATCTACCGTCAGTCACACGTAATGATGCGATTCGTCCTTCCCTGAGCATCATCAGAGTACGAAGAAAAATTGAATAGCGAGGATCAAGCCATATTGCATATGTATGAAGAGCAAAATTATGTATGTGGCTCTCACTTCTAGGAGTCTCGCATGCATTGAATTTGACTGTAGATGTCGGCTGCACAATTTCTATACAGTTATGAATATTAAATTTTTGAGGATTATATATATATATGGCGAAAGCTGCAAGTATTTAATGTTCGTAGCAGCATAGAAATTGTTCAGCCGACAATTCCAGTCACGTACAATGTATGCGAGACTACTAGAGGTGAGAGCGACATATCTTATTTTCCTTTTTATATGTATGAGTTGCGGTTTGATCCACGCTAGCCAGTTTGCCGTCGTACTCTGATGACGATCATGGAAGGTCGAAACGTGTCAGTACGTGTAACTGACGATAGCATTTCTATGTTTTTCGACGACTGGTGTTTTCTTCAAGCTCGTTAAAACTTGATTTGAATAATGTCATGTAATGTTAATAAATAACCAGAAAAGGTCACGAAAAAACGTTGACTACAAAATACAAAAACAGAGAGTAACACAAAAGCCAAAAAAATGTGAAACAACAGGAATGAGATAATGGGCGGGCTTTCGACTTAACGAAATTAAAATGAACTAATAGTAAACTTTATTATGTTTAATGAATAGAATCGTTATTGAGATATTTTACGCAATCAATTTGCAGCCTGTGTCAAGTTAAGGAGTTTTAATCAAAAAAATTTTATGTAAAAAATCATGAAAAGAAAATGCTAGGTTAAACAACGGAAGGGCAATCGCTTTGAATAAATGGAGTTAGTCATTTAAAAAAAAATTAATATGTAACTTTGTGATAATATAAATTAAGTTGCAAAGTACAAAATCGACCTGGAATAATTGTTGTGGATACGACAAAAGCTAACGTTTAGTGCTGAATAAAGGCAAACCCGGTCCACTTGGCAAAAAACCATTAGCCGCCGGAAGCAATATTTCGTTCATACTCATAAACTATGTATAACCAACTTCAAGCACAATCTGTCATTATGATAGCACTTCCTCAGGTGGTAGGGTGTCAGATATATGACAGATGAATGGCGGCCTGTTGGAAATTCAGGTGAAAGGAGAAATAATCAGGTTCCACCTGAAGTAAAGACTAACAGAGAAACATAATTTGGTATATTATTATAATCAAGGTTGCGGCCTTGATACAAGCACCTGACCCATTAAGTATACACATATGCTAGTATAAACTAAGAATTGTATAGTTTAAAAAAGGCAATTCATCCAGTAGACCTGTTTCGATCTTATTGGGAACTCATCATGTACTGGCCAGAATTTTCCGCGGAAAGGACTCGAACCTTGGCACGTCTGCTTCGGAATCTGGTGCTCTAACCACCGAGACATCCTGCCGCACACTACACTACACACAATTTTCAGTTATATACTAATAAATGTAACTTCTTTAGTCTTTTTTCCCTTTAAGTGAAGCTCGTATGGCATCCATTTAGACCCAAAGTTCCAACTAACCAACCCAAATCTGTCATTACTGAGCAAACACCATACCACATTGGGTAGTGGTATTTAAATGAACATTTATATAATTAAACGAACATTGGTAACGCGGACATTAATAACATTTATTATAATCAAGGTTTTTATCTTGATGTAAGCACCTGATTCATTAATTTCTAATTTTCGTTAATTATATAAATGTTCATTTCAATACCACTTCCCCATGTAATGTGGTGTCTGTTCAGTAATGACAGATTGGGCATGGTTAGTTGGAACTTTGGGTCTAAATGGATGCCATATGAGCTCCACCTAAAGGAAAATTGACTAACCAAGTTACATTAGTTAGTATATAACTGAAAATTGGGTGCTGTGTAGTGTGAGGCAGGATGGCTCAGTGGTTAGAGCACCAGATTCCGAAGCAGACGTGCCCATGTTCGATCCTTGACAGCGGCAAATTCTGGCCAGTACATGATGAGTTATCAATAAGGACGAAACCGGTCTACTGGATGAATTGCCTTTTCTACACCATACAATTCTTAGTTTATACTGACATATGTAAGCAATTAATGGGTCAGGTGTTTATATCAAGACCGCTAAAATGATTAAAATAATTGTTATCGCGGCCCGCGCAACGAATTTTTGGTTTTATTATAATTTGGTATATTGTTGAAAATAGCAGGCGAAACATGACGTTGGTGACACAGAGAATGAAATGTAAGTCTCCAAAGTAAACGTGTCCAGTTCGAGCCCTATGTGGGTCACATGTGATAAGTAAAGATTAAGGACCAAAAATGGGAATTAACTAAACGAGCCACAAGATATCAAATGCAATTCATAATGTAAACTGGTTTCAAAATAAATAGGCACTAATTAAGTGTCCTCAAACATTTCGCAGTCAAGATTTTACGCAGGTTATATGTGCGTTATATACTTGCAGGTCATATATATATAAATATATATATATATATATATATATATATATATATATATAATTCAAAAATCGTGCTTCTAGTTTGAAGTTGTTACAATTGATAAGGTTTACCTCTGCGTGCAGAAAGTAATTTTAAAATAAATTAAATTTTACTCGAACAGAGACATAACAAACAGGCCCTCAAAAATGACAGATGTTCCGCTAAAAACGACACATTCATTAATTGCGATCGCATTCAAAATGAAAGCGACGAAATATCACATGGCGTTACGAAAAAGTAGTCGACCTCGCTTAAAATCAAGACAGACATAGATAAGAGGCGATTGGTTGCGAAAAATTTACATTTATGATTGGAGGAGCGAAAATATTAACGAATCCAGAATAATGGCTATAGATACTGGTAGCAATAGGATTTATTGATGAATGTTATTCCATGGATTACGGCTCTCTACTCTCATATATATATATATATATATATATATATATATATATATATATATATATATATATATATATATATATATATATATGTGTGTGTGTGTGTGTGTGTTTTGGTGTGTTATACGTATTCCAGCACATTTCCTTTGTCAAATTCATTTCATTGCTCGCTAACATTCTTAGCCTAAGCTAAAATAATGATTTTTTCCAGTAATATGAGATTCGTTAAAATTTGCATCTTTCCTAACCGAAATAGACGTGAAATGGCTCTATCTCGCCAATTACTTGACATGTAACAAGCTATACCGCAGTGAAATAAATCAGTCTAATATCTGTTTAAGTTACCATATTGATAAAAATTTTACTTAAAACCAAAATCGACTTTCTCCCAACGAAATATTTGAAAGGAGAGATTACAAGCTAGGCCTGCCAGTATAATACAAAATATGTTTATAAATACTCTGCATAGATTAGCTTCTTTGAACCTCGTTGGCTTATTTTAATTTTTTCTTTTAACAACAAACATGTTTGAATACTGAACGGTAACGAAATGCCGTGGCACAGCCTATTAACTTGACTAGGGTTAACGTTTGCAAAGTTGTCTAGACAATGCCAATTTTACTTTAAATTTGTGCATTAGAAACGACGAATACCACTGTTTTCGTTGTATTACAGATATACTTAACGGGCCAAAGCATTGGTCTTTCTTAAGACTCATTTTTAAGTGTTTTTTTTAATTTAAAAAACAGTCCAATTATAAGCCATGGTTTACTCCTATATGCATAGTAGATAAAAGTCAACCAGATTTGTGACTATCCTTTAACAATATAATGTAATGTCTAAAAATTAGTATCTTTTAAGTAATCGTTATCACCACCCGCGCAATGAATGATTGTTAATTTATATAAATCTTCAATTCACCACCACTTCTACGGGTAATGTGTGACCTGTGCTATTATGACAGACAAGGTGTGGCTGATTATAAATTTAGACTTAAAGAGATGCCACATAGGCTCCATTTGAAGGAAAAGCATACAAATATCCTAAGTTAGTATATAAATGATGTGCGTAAAGTATGCGGTAGGGTGTCTCAGTGGATGGAGTCACAGACATTGCAGGAAATCTGCCCAGGTTCGAACCCTGTTCGCAGACAATTCAGGACAGAACGTGAAGTGTGCTAAAAATGCACGAAACTACTCTACCCGATGAATTCGCCTTTTGCAACCTTATACAGTGCTTAGTTTTGTACCGACGGATGTACACGTCATGGGATTAGTGCTCTTGTCCTGTTCGCAAGTTGAATTCAAATGTTATCGTCAAGCGGTAATTAGTTCTGTCATTTTAGAAACATGGAATGGATGACATCATGAACGCAACAAATTTCGCTAATTGAATTTCAGAAAGTCGTATAATTTGCCGTCTAGGGGCAGTGCATAATGTTCTTCAAAGCCAGACGACTAGTTCTTGTTTGTTATAATAAAAGTGAATAATTCAGAGTAGCCACAGTGGTCATCGTTCTGTTGGCGTAGCTGATAAATCATTTGGTTGTTTAATTTATCAGGAGGTTATTATGAGATTTGACAATTAGTGTTAAGTTTCTGTCTTAAGAACGACGACTTGTTAAACAAAATGTTTTTAAATTCAAATTTATTTTATTAAAACAACACTAGGTTTTGATTTATTCATTGAAAGGAATTGGGTTTTATTATATATATATATATATATATATATATATATATATATATATATATATATATATATATATATATATATAATGATATTAGGCGTTGCGAACCTAGTAACAAATTAGTTAAGTTGTGACCAGAAGGATAAACCAAAGGCAGCATGAACGGAAAGTATAATCTCATGCACATTCGTTTCGTGCTTACTGGCGACTCATCAGTAGGAGCCGGTATTACGCCCTTTAACCACTATATATTTGGATGAGAAATGTGGGAAAATAGGACGATACAATCTTCTTGACGAATGTTTAAATCTGCAATAGCGAAGCTAACATTATATAAAGTCTCTAAAATGCAACTTGAACGTAACTCACTCTGTATAATATATATACCGAGTCTGTAAAGCTTCAATACTGCAGGTTTACACATTCGTCTAGGAGATTGTACCGTCCTATTATTCCACATTCTTCTACCAAATATATAGTGGCCATAGGGCATAATACCGGCTCCTACTGATGAGTCGCCAGTAAGCACGAAACGAATGTGCATGAGATTATACTTTCCGTTCATGCTGCTTTGGTTTATCCTTCTGGTCACAACTGAACTAATTTGTTACTAGGTTCGCAACACCTAATACATACTAACAATGCGAACAGTTGGTTAACTCTCAATCCATCAATAAAAGAATGACCAGATATCAGACATCAATTTGCATCATCGAACAACATAACAAAACTATTGCCAGTCGCAACGCACTGACGTGTTTCGACCTTCCATGATCATCATCAGAGTACGACGGCAAACTGACTATCGAGGATCAAACCGCATTGAATATATATGAAAATCAAATTTAGATATGCGGCTCTCACCTCTAGCAGTCTTGCATACATTGAACTTGACTGGAAATGTCGGCTGCACAATTTCTATGCAGTCACGAACATTAACTGTTTGCAGCTTTCGCCACATATACATATATAGGCAATACAATTTAAACAATAATTGATTGCGCGGGTGGTGGTAACAATTCTTTAAATCAAGTTTGCGAGCTTGAAGTAAACACCAATCCCATTGTATTTAACCAGTCATCGAATAACATAACAAAACTACCGCCAGCCGCAACGAACTGACGCGTTTCGACCTTCCTTGATCATCATCATCAGAGTACGACGACAAACTGACTAGCGAGGATAAAACCGCATTGTATATATATGGAAATCAATGTTAGATATGCGCTCTCACCTCTAGCATTCTCGCATACATTGAACTTGACTGGAAATGTCGGCTGCACAATTTCTATGCACTCACGAATAGTAAGTCTTTGCAGTTTTCTCCACATATGTATTGTTAATACAATTAAGCAATCAATGATTGCGCGGGTGGTGGTAACAATTCTTTAAATCAAGTTTTCGAACTTAAAGTAAACATCAATCCAATTTTATTTTACCAGTCGTCGACTCAACATAGCTTAACTACCACCAGCCGCACGCACTGAAGCGTTTCAAACTTCTATGATTTGTGGATACTTGAGAAAATTATGAGAAAGAAAAGACTCTTGTATCTGATAAAATTTCTTTCTCTTTGTGCGCATGGAAAGGGTACTAAGAAATTTGTATTTATTTTCAAGTCGTATTCAATGGTTGACAATCGTAGTGTAATCAATAGGGATAATTGCTTTACTTTCAGACCTCGGAAATTCTCGCAATTACATTATGAGTGCCTAATAAGGGCGCCACCAGTCAATTAGATGAGTTTAATTTGACATTTTTAGTACATACTAAATGAAATGCTTATAATGTTCTTCTGCTATTACGCCTTAATTCAATAACTCTATCTCTCTCTTGTGACATGGTGCCTGTCTTATAATGACAGATCGAGGATGGCTATTTGGAACTTAAAGTCAAAAGAAGAGGCAAAAAAGTGCCAAGTTGCAGAGGGAAAAAGTTTGTGCAGACCGGATAGCTGCGTTTTTACGCGGCTTGGGTGGCCTAGTTAATTGTTTACAAGACGAAATAAGCTAAAACCTGGTGCACCTGATGAATTCCATTTGCAACAGTATCATATTTTCAAAGTTAAAACTGGCAGAAACCATTAATTATCGTTGACAAAAAGGTTGCATACATGAAAACGTTTCCTGCATTTATATCCTCCTGGTCTTGTCTAGCACAATGCGAAGTTATGTACAATAATGTTTCTTAATATTGAAATTTATGTTCATATATACTTATCGTAACATGGTATGGAGTACAAATTTTTCTTCTTAGACTAAACTTATAAGTTTAATTACTCTATTGTATTAGCTGACAATAATTGGCGAAAACGCTTCTATTCACAACTGACTACCCCCAAAATGGTCCAACTTGGGGCCTCGTTAACAACCACGGAATTAACTAGAAGGAGTGAGAGTTTGAAGCAGGACATGGGTCATTGGATTCCTGCAGACAGTAGCTAAGCATAAGACAAGAATTATTAAAACTAATTATCTTTCACATTTGTTTCACTAAGAAACATGCTTTATACGAGCAAAATCAAACTTATTTCTACTTAATTAATTAACGAGGTTTCAATGGGTAATGTTGCGTAATATTTTAGTACAAGAGCCGATAGAAATTGTAACTGACCATGAAAACAAATTAGCAGAAGAAATATCAAAAATGGAAGCTTGTACGAATAAGGCGGTCATTGTGAAACCTGGGGGAATCCGCTTAAGTGACCCAAATCAGTTGGGCGAATACTGTAATCGGTACACCATACAACAAAGAACTATAGAACCAGTTAAACAGGCAGGCCGCTCTAGAATGGTATGACGAGGAATTGTTTAGCAAAGCACCATCTACTCAAAGTGTAAGTCGTAACGCTCTGAGAAGACTGCACACATTGCATTCGCTATGTTGTAGCCGTAGCAATTATCACGAAAGAAAGACCGCAATTGAAAATGCGGGCCACATATATCATGGGCAGAGTGGAATCCGATTGAAAATATAATCTTCATACTACTACCTGCTTGTGTCCTAGCAGTCACACTAAAGAGATTGTGTTGCAGAGCTGCAAGTGTCTTAAACCTGAACACATCAACAGACAAAAATGGAAAAACGGGCAAGGTGAAGAATGGCAAACAGACGTAAAGTGAGCTACATTAGCCTAGAGGCCGAGTATTGTACAATTACTTAAAGTAACAGAACCCATAGAGTTTATGCTTATTGGTTGGAATTATTTGGTCAGTTAGGAGTAGCAATAAATCACTGATTTAATCATTATCAAATAATGCGCAAATAATTAGGCAATTTGTTGAAAAAATGAAGAATTTGTAGGAAAATAAAGGCCATAATTGAGTTAGTTCCAGTCTCGGTATGCTTTTATGTTTGAACGTCTAGATAAATTATGCAAAAATAATTAGCTTTTATTTAATTAGGTCGTGAATACAGACAACAAAAATATGGGGTGGTCGGAATAGTGCGTAAAATCTTCATTTATTTTTCTTTTGTGGTTATTGCTTGTATGTATGTGTGCCAATTGATTGGATAGCCCAGAAACTAACTAGCTATATTCTTCAAATCAAGTTAGTAAGCTTGATATAAACACCAATCCAATTGTACTTGACCAGTCGTTGAAAAACCTAGAAAAACTGCCGTCAGTCACACGTACTGACGCGTTTCGAACTGCCATGATTATCATCAGAATACGAGGGCAAACTGTCTAGCGAGGATCAAACTGCAATATATATATGAAAATGAATATAATAAGGCAATTAACGATTTAATGTCTAATGGCTATCCCAGACAATTAATTGAATCAATTATTAAAAGGGGAGTTAACCAGAAACAGACGTACTATGGGCCAGAGAAGAAAACCGTCTACCTAAACATCCCATTTAAGGGGGATGCAGTTTCCCGAATGGCACAAAAGAAAGTTGAAGCAGCATTGACACGCACATTTAATGCAGCCAAACTACGAGTTTTATTTAGGGTAACACACTTGCCTTTACCAGCAATCAAAGAGAAACAGCCGTTAATGTCGATATCAAATATTATTTACCAATATACATGCGCAAGTTGTCGATCAACTTACGTAGGCCGATCGACCAGACGGTTAATTACTCGAATGAGAGAACATTGCAACTTGAACGCCTGTTTTAAATCAAATGGTGAATACACGTCTGCTATTGCGCAACACATCATCGAAACAACGCACGTATGTTCTCCAGACGTAGCATTCAAAGTAATTACTAAATGCAGAAACAAAAGGGAGCTAGCCACATACGAAGCCTTATGGATAAACAAATTGCAGCCGGATTTATGTAAGCAGAAGAAGCACGTACAAGCATTGAGTTTGAACTGGATGTGACGCACGCAATTTGATTGGTTTCTATTTTTCACACTCGCTTTGTTCACGTATTTCTATCTTGTTTTGCTTTCCAATTTATATATAAAGATATGTTCATGAGTAGATATTTGAGAAGACCATGCGAAAGAAAATTTTCTTATATCTGATAAAATTTCTTTTTGTTTTGGCACATAAAAAGGGTACAATGAATTTTATTAAAGCTCGCATTTCAAAAGAATATATATATATATTGAGTACGTCTGCTTTGGAATTTGGAGTTCTAACCACTGAGCCACTCTAACGCACTTAATCAAAGACCGGTTTTGACCTTATTATAAACTCATCAGGTTCGAGGCATGTCCGCGGCAAATTCTGTCCAGAACGTGATAAGTTTCCAATAAGGACGAAACCGGTCTACTGGATGAATTGCCTTTTCCACACTATACAATACTTAGTTTATACTGACAAATGTATGTACATTATGGAACAGGTGTTTATATCAAGATCGCAACCTTAATTAAAAGTTAATTTTATCACCGCCCGTGCAACCGATGTTCGTTTAATTGGAGATGCAGACGAAGTTAAACTAAATTCAGTTTTATGCAAGTACACGTGCAAAAAAAATTAAGCTTATAGACAGAGCTTGATAAAATGAGCGCTAAAAGCTACAAACAAATGGCGACAACAATAGCAGCTGGAACTAGGCTTGGCGCAAGTAATCGTTGGATCCGCTCCAATACAGAATACACAATGTCAACACTCGCCAGCACACTTCAGGATAACTTTCGCTGAATTTTGTGCACGTGATCAAAAGCTATTGCATTTTCGATCTCTGGAACTAGCAAGCACCCTAGGTCTTGATTTTAGTCTGATAAAATGTGTTTAGTAAACACCGACTAATCACCCTTCTGCGATTTCGCTGTGACATCGACATAGATGCAAAGCATTACAGTGTTTTTTATAGCCCTTACTCGTGTGTAGTCAGACTTAAGATCTCCATAACTGCGAGTCTAAAAAGTAAAATATTTCGTCAAAGTAAAAAGAAGCACAAAATGTAAATACTGTAAACAAGAAAAACACACTCGAACTTAATTGTTACGATAGTTACTTCTAATTCTTTGTTGCTCTGTGTACGTCACTAATTCGCGCTAGCCTACCAGCAAAGCCAACATCAGGAACAGCAAAAAAAGAAAATTAAATGTCCGGGACACAGACTGCTTAAGATATCATTTGAATATTTGATTGATTACCTATTTACTCTCAGCTTCAATAGCGTTTTGTCCTTATTTTTAATCTAATTGCAATGTTCTTGAAAAAATTATTAAGGCAGACCTTGTATATTCTTTCGTTATATATATATATATATATATATATATATATATATATATATATATATTTATATGTCTACCTGTGTTTTTTGTATTTGTGTGTGCAAGTGTATTTGCGCGCGTATGTGTGTGTGAATTATGTTGCCTTTTATAGTTAAAAGACCGCAGCGAGTATATTTAGCCATCTATTAGCGGAAGAAATTATAGCGAATACTCATCCGTAAATTCAGAGTAGAGCCAACACTTTAGCAGGCTTTGTTTTTGCATAAATTAGTCCGGACGCGTTGTCTGAAACCCAATTTAACAGACGTAAGCATTGCTAGCGTTGAATCCACCTATACAAGGCACTAATTTGCAACTCTGCTTACAGAACAGCTACGTCCAGGCGTTTAACACACCGACTTTTGCCTAGTTCGCGAAAACAAAGGTTTGGCTTTTGCAATAGACAGGCGGAGACAGATATTTTAATTTTTCTTAATTCAGTAACTGTTTAGCGTTGGAGACGCGTGCAGAAAAACATATTCCTTCTGAATCCGCTACAAGAGCAAGTCTTAGTGAAATTAATTTTAGCAGCATAGCGTGTGCTTAAGTCAAAGACCAATAATTGTCAAATTCGTAGAACAGCGAAATTAGTGTTTTTTTCTAAAAAAAAATCACCGCGAATTGCAATAAATATCAATGGAGAGCCTAAAAACGAAAGAAATGAGGAGGAGCTACTAATAACTAGAATAATATTTGCCTTAACCCTATATTTTTAAATGGCTCACACAGTGATATTTTTAGTAAGAAACTATTTAGTGGCAATACTTAGCTTTGGGCGTTTTAATTAAACGGCTTCGGTTAAAATTATTACCTACGTTTTTGCAAATGGTTTCTGCTTGTCAGGCCTCGCATCTCTAATGCAAATACAAAATGTGAAACTGAAAATCAGTTAGTTCGAATGGTTAACGTAGAACTTCAATTAAACCGTCAATAATGAATCTCGTGTATTATTTCGCACCTGAGATATTAATGGATTGGATTATAACTTTTACTAGTGTTCTCCTACACTTGCCCATATACCATGAACAATATGTAGTAAATAGCCAATATTTCTGAAAATCTAGTTTGCGAGCTTGAAGTAAACACCAATCCAAATATTTTTAACCAGTCGTCGAACAGCATAGCATAACTACCGCCAGTCGCACGCAATGACGTGTTTCGACCTTCCATGATCATCATCAGGGTAAGATGGCAAACTGACAAGCGAGGATCAAACTGCAATGCATATACATGTGAAGCAAAATTAGACATGCGGCTCTCACCTCTACCAGTCTCGCATACATTGAACTTGACTGGAAATGTCGGCTGCACAATTTCTATGCAGTCACGAAAATTAACTGTTTTCAGCTTTCGCGCATTTATATAGGCAAGATAATTAAACTAAAATTGATTTATTGTTTAATTAAATACTGTTTGTTGCGGAGAACTAATATATACGCAAGTATGTATTAGGTGTTGCGCACCTAGTAACAAATAAGTTCAGTTGTGACCAGAAGGTTAAAACAAAGGCAGCATGAACGGAAAGTATAATCTCGTGCACAAATTCGTTTCGTGCTTACTGGCGACTCTTCAGTAGGAGCCGGTATTACGCCCTTTAACCACTATATATTTGGTAGAAGAATGTGGAATAATAGGACGGTACAATCTCCTAGACGAATGTGTAAACCTGTAATAGTGAAGCTAATATAATCTAAAGTCAACGACAATGCGACTTCAATGCTAACTCACACTATATAATATATATACCGAGTCTGTAAAGGATACTAACACAATGGCTATTGTGTTTGTAACCGATACCAACATTATTATACCAAAAAGGTACATGGTACTAACACTATGGTTTCCGAGTCGGTACATGATACCAACCTGATGGACATAAATTTATGCTAAAGTTCACCCAAATTGAGAATTACAACAACTTCCGAACACCTGTTACTCCAGTTAAACCATACACTCTGGCCTTCATCGATATCAGTTATCACATTTCGCGGTAAACATGACATCATTCAATTCAATATATTACAGTTAAATACTGTTTGTTGCGAAGAACTAATATATATGCAAGTATGTATTGGGTTTTGCGAACCTAGTAACAAATTAGTTCAGTTGTGACCAGAAGGATAAAACAAAGGCAGCATGAACGGAAAGTATAATCTCATGCACATTCGTTTCGTGCTTACTGGCGACTCATCAGTAGGAGCCGGTATTACGCCCTTTAAACACTATATATTTGGTAGAAGAATGTGGAATAATAGGACGGTACAATCTCCTAGACGAATGTGTAAACCTGTAATAGTGAAGCTAACATAATCTAAAGTCAACGACAATGCGACTTCAATGCTAACTCACACTATATGATATATATACCGAGTCTGTAAAGGATACTAACACTATGGCTATTGTGTTAGTAACCGATACTAACATTATTGTACCGAAAAGGTACATGGTACTAACACTATGGTTTCCGAGTCGGAACATGGTACCAACAAGATGGATATCAATTTATGCTATAGTTCACCGAAATTGAGAATTACAACAATTTCTGAACACCAGTTACTCCAGTAAATCCATACATTCTGACCTTGATCGATATCAGTTATCACATTTCGCGGTAAGCATGACATCATTCAATTCAATATATTACAGTTAAATACTGTTTGTTTCGAAGAACTAATATATATGCAAGTATGTATTAGGTTTTGCGAACCTAGTAACAAATTAGTTCAGTTGTGACCAGAAGGATAAACCAAAGGCAGCATGAACGGAAAGTATAATCTCATGCACATTCGTTTCGTGCTTACTGGCGAGTCATCAGTAGGAGCCGGTATTACGCCCTTTAACCACTATATATTTGGTAGAAGAATGTGGAATAATAGGACGGTACAATCTCCTAGACGACTGTGTAAACCTGTAATAGTGAAGCTAACATAATCTGAAGTCAACGACAATGCAACTTCAATGCTAACTCACACTATATAATATATATACCGAGTCTGTAAAGGATACTAACACTATGGCTATTGTGTTAGTAACTGATACCAACATTATTGTACCGAAAAGGTACATGGTACTAACACTATGGTTTCCGAGTCGGAATACGGTACCAACAAGGTGGGTATCAATTTATGCTATAGTTCACCGAAATTGAGAATTACAAAAATTTCTGAACACCAGTTACTCCAGTAAATCCATACATTCTGGCCTTGATCAATATCAGTTATCACATTTCACGGTAAGCATGACATCATTCAATTCAATTTATTACAGTTAAATACTGTTTGTTGCGGAGGACTAATATATATGCAAGTATGTATTAGGTGTTGCGCATCTAGTAACAAATTAGTTCAGTTGTGACCAGAAGGATGAACCAATGACAGCATGAACGGAAAGTATAATCTCTTGCACAAATTCGTTTCGTGCATACTGGCGACTCATCAGTAGGAGACGGTATTACGCCCTTTAACCACTATATATTTGGGTGAGGATTGTAGGAAATACTGGATCCTACTGATGAGTCGCCAGTAAGCACGTAACGAATGTGCATGAGATTACACTTTCTGTTCATGCTGCCTTTGGTTTATCCTTCTGGTCACAACTGAACTAATTTGTTACTTATTGTTTAATTGTTTTGCCTATATATGTATATGTGGCGAAAGCTACAAACAGTTAATGTTCGTAACTGCATAGAAATTGTGCAGCCGGCATTTCCAGTTTAGTACAATTAATGCGGGACAACTAGTGGTGAGAGCTGCAAATCTAATTCTGCTTTCCATTCCAGGTTGATCCTCGCTAGTGAGTTTTCCGTTCTAATATGATGATAGTCATGGAAGGTCGATACGCGTCAGTTCTTGCGACTGGCCATAGTTTTGTTGTTGTTCAATGACTGCATAAATACAATGGGTTTCTTGTTTAATTCGAGCTGGCAAAGTTCATTTGAAGAATTGTTACCACCACACGCTGTTATTTAATTTTATCACCTATATATATATATATATATATATATATATATATATATATATATACACCATAGGTAAAGTCAGAACAGCGTAGGATAGAAATTCTGTTCATCTACCGAACCGGCTTTATTATGATTAAGAACTCCTAAGCTGTAACAGGAATTTCTACGCTTAGAGACTGAATCGGTGATCTTGGGTCACGGCCATTTAAACTAGCCATTGCAACAAGAACGGATTAAACCACACGCAGTTTCATGATTTATACCGATTTAAGAATTTCAGGTTAACCGTCGTCTCAGTTTGGCAGACACTAACCTCGCCTTTAACCTGAAGGTTTAACTAGGCAATTCTTATCTGTGATTAAAGCAAATAAACCATACCAAATGCGGAGATGATAGGATGTTAAAGAATAATGATAATGCCCAAATTTGATTATATGTATTTTCAGTCTTGACCAAACTTTGTTTATGATATCAAATGAAATTCAAAAGCTATACTGGTGTCGAGCATTTTGAGCATGTCTCAGTGGTAGATGGAATTTCCAGGATCACCAATCGAACCCTGAACATTTGGCTGTGAATAATGCAATTCACACAGTACAGGAGAGATGAAGTGAGTGCAATTAGTAGAGTTAGACCAACAAATGTAGAACAGACTAACACACGAGCATAAAACTAAAAATTATGCAGGTTACGTGGCATGGATGGCGCTGTGAATAGAGACCAACACTTCGAAGTGAATGAGTCCTAATTAGAGCTCCGTCCGTGGCAAGTTCTAGACAATAATTCCCAATAGGACAAAATCGGCCAACAAGTTGAACTTTCGTTGCTACGTTAGGCAATGATATATATATATATATATATTCATATAAACACCAACTGGCCTATTAAATACTTTAATTGTATAGTGTAGAAAAGGCAAGTTATCCAGTATATCGGGTTCTTCCTTATTGGGAACTCATCACGCCCTTGACAGAATTTGCCGCGGACAGGGCTCGAACCTGGGACGTCTGCTTCGGACTTTGGTGCCCATACCATTGATCCGCCCTGCCTTACACTACACTACACACAATTTTTAGACATATACTAACTAATGTAACTTGGTTAGTCTATTTTTCATTTATGTGTAGCTCATATGGCATCTATCTAGACCCAAAGTTACAACTAACCATCCCAAGTCTGTCATTCCTGAACAGACACCACACTACATTGGGAAAAGGTATTGAATTGAACATTTATATAATTAAACGAACATTCGTTGCGTGGGCGGTGATAACAATTATTATAATCAAGGTTGGATCTTGATATAAGCACCTGACCCATTAATTACTTACATATTTCAGTATAAACTAAGAATTGTTTAGTGTAGAAAAGGCAATTCATCCAGTAGACTCGGTTTCGTCCTTATTGGGAAAATATGTAAGTAATTAATGGGTCAGGTGCTTATATCAAGATCGCAACCTTGATTATAATAATTTTTATTATCACCGCCAGTGCAACCAATGCTCGTTTAACATTAAACACGTTGCTCTCAGATCTAGTGGCCTTGTTCATGTTGCATTGGATGTGAAATATCGTCTGCGTAATTTAGATTCACGTACGGACATAAGAAAACCAAAGCAAGACAGAAATGTTGCAGCCGAAAATTGCAGCCTACTACAATCTATGCGAGACTACTATATATGAAATAAATATATCTAATTTTGTTTTGCTCATATATGCTTTGCGGTTTGATCCTCACTGGGCAGATTTCCGTCGTGATCTGATGATGATCACAAAAGGTCGAAACACGTCAGTTTCACCATATTATGCTCCCGGTAGGATGCAATGCGATTTGTATTTACATAAAGCCCGAGAACTAGCTTTATAGAAGTAACAAGTTTGTTCGAACACTATGATTTAGTAAAGTGGAATAGTTGGAGGTGTAATCTATTTTTATTGTGTGTTTTTAAGATGTACACGAAACTAAATTACAACATCAAATTTTACTCACTGTATATCATAATTAGTGATACCATAAAGGGTTCGAAGTTCATGATCGTCGATCGATGCTCAATTTAACCGGAAATGAAAAAGAACACTTGAAATATGCTTTAAACTCCTCATAATCTGTTATTGATATAGGCTTTATGAAATTGTCGTTGAAACTGTGAAATTGTTGAATTACACATGGAATATTCATGTTAGTATTAGGCGTATAGCACCGAATACCAATTTAGGGCAAAAAAAATCTGAAGGACATCTGAAACTAAGTATGGACAAAAGGTCAAATCTCATGTAGTCAGGCATTTCGTGTTTACTGGCGACTCATCAACAAATAAAAGCACTAGGCCTATTCACGAAATATGTTTCGTTCAGTGATTTGGGAGAAATGGATGCCTTAGTCTCCAATACGCATGTGTATTAACATGATGTTATAGTCGATTTTTCATGCAGTCATTCACAGTTCGACATTGAATTGCACTCACTGCACAGGCTATTTTTAGACACTGAAAATGTAACAATTCAAAAAGTAAAATATTTTTGTGAAACTGGATTAATCGAAATTACCTGATCTTCGTTTTGACTAACGCAGTTATTTTTCCAGTAGTTTTCTTTCTTCAACAAAATAGTGCGGTTATCTTTTTCGGCAGCCATCTTCAGTTGGCCCATCCTCAACAGTTTAACAAAACAAACTAATGAAGCAAGCGCGATATTTCCTCTAACATTATTATTTATACTTCAGACTGATCATTCACTATTATTATAATCAAGGTTGCGATCTTGATATAAGCACCTGACTCATTAATTACTTACATATGTCAGTATAAACTAAGAATTGGATAGTTTAGAAAAGGCAATTAATCCAGTAGACCTGTTTCGTCCTCATTGGGAACTCATCTTGATCTTTCACTAGATAGTTGCGTATCACAGGTGTGTGTGTGTGTGTATGTTTACATTTCCGTAACTGTTGTGTTCATCTAACCAGGTGAGACTAGGTTGGTTGAATAAGAATTTACCACTTGAATGCGTTAGACTATTTGTTTTATACACTCCATGTAAAATGACATAACTCAGATTGCCTTCACATTTTCTGGCGGGGGGAGGGGGGAGGGGAGGGAGCAGACCAATAGTTCAGAAACACTCTTCATAAACACATTCTATCATGATTGCTGAAATCATAAATCCGAATGACCCATGGAAGAGTTAAATTTCAATTCAAACCACTCAGGTTGTACTCAGTAAAGGCTTACGTATAACAGCTATTTTCATATTAATGCAACACTTCACTGGTTTGGAATTAGACAGAATATAAATTAAAAATAGAATTCAAATTATAAAAACAGGTCAGCAATCTAGCTAGAAAAGAAAATTCGCGATTTGCCTAAAACTTACAAAATAATCGGCCTTTGGCTGCACTGCATAAGAAGCTTTTTGTTTTAATTAGATTGTGCCTAGCACACGCATAGGTAATAAAATCTAACCATGACATTCTTAAAATACACAAAAAATACTCCTACAAGCATACACGTAACGCATAATTCCGCAGATACGTTTGTGCACATTAGGTTATTTTAACCCTGGAACTCTCATACAACCGCCGACGCACTCATAACGAAATCCAGATTTTGTCCTAGCCAATAAAATTCGCAGAAATACCAACCAAGTCTAATGGGAATTGTAAAAACATAACTTCATCATTTAGCCTTTCTATTCTGTACAATTATGGTAATACTATTAATCTATAGTATAAATAAACGAATTAACGGAAAATTTTCGCCATGTAAAAAAGGCATATAATGGAAAATTGAAAATGTTTAACACAAACTCAATTACTACTTATAGCTGCACCAGTATAAATCTGTAATTGAACTGTTTTTTAATGTATTTGTCGTTAGTTTTTAGATTTTGCAAAACCCTGTGTAATCCACATTACGTTTTCGTTTAGTGGATCCTTTACAATTTACTATTAACTTTAGCTACGGAAGAATTTGATGCTGTCTTATGTAAAAAAGTAAGTGAAGACCAAGGTTAACATTTAAATTTATTTATTCTGCGCCATAGGAAAGTAGGTACGCGAAAATATTTTACACCGTTTGGCCGGAAGACGCCCGTTGCCTTAAAACTTTCCGGTCTAACGATCTAAAGGATATTTCCTGACCGGCGACGTCGACTTGAATCTCGCAAGCATTTAAGCAACACTTAATTGAATCACCACTGATGCTCGAGATGATTCGGCCGATGGAATGCGAACATACACTAGGGCCGGGAAAAGAACGGATAAATGCAGTTGGCGACCTTCTATCATTTGTACCGCAGCAGAATTCACGTACTCAAAGTGGACTATTTTACGCCTTAAATGCCCCTCAGGTGGAGATTTGTGAATGCGTCTAGACTGTTTTTGTCACTTTGCATAAGGTTAAACACTGGTTTACGGTACCGAAATAGGACTGCACATCACGTTATCTGTATTAAGGATAGATCTAATTCATTGGATCCAAAACTGCCTAGCAACAGCCATCACCGGGAAACTTTTCGACAAAATAACTCACCCTGTTATAAAGAGCTTAATTACAAACCAGTGTAATTAACTATAATTCTGTGGAAACTGGAAAATTTAAACAAAATATTCCACAAAAAAAGAAAAATCAACTTCTATGAGAGGTCATTATCATTATAATTATTATTATTTAATTAATAAAAAGGCAAATTCTGCTCCTGTGACATAATACAATTAAATAACCTGCACGCGGAATCGATATAGGCACTCCGCATTTTTTAATTTGGAACAATTATATTTTTAGTGTGCGCTTAATTTTCTATTACAATGTCAATGATTGCTATGAGTTCTTCCAGTATGCTTAAATGAGACCGTTTAATCGATTTTTCAAACTGGTATTTTTAATTGACTATTTCGTGATACCGTGAGCTCACTGCCAATAAAGGAATACACAAGGACGTCCCAAAAATATCCGGAAAGAAAATGTGATCAATGAAAGTAAAAACCGTGTTGTAGGCAAAAAAGATCAGGTGTTTGATCAACACCATGTTGCGCAAAAGATTTAGTTTAAATAATTATTCAGAACTCTGATTGCTCTTTTTGCAGAAATTAAACGGATTGAGGCATGCTCCCGACATAATTTTTATTCTTCAGTAATTGCCGATGCGGCCTAAAGCAACTTCCTGCATGTTTGGCCAATTAGCGTAAAAAATCAATATTTCAGTTTATTAGAAATAAAGAAATTTTAAAATCTTTATAAAAATATATATTTTGTAATCACATTGAATGACAATTTGGTAATATAACGGCTTAGAAGACAAAGAAATTTCCCGCTTGACGAACGGTGGACACTGGTTAGTTAGCCCGGTAACAATATAATGAACCGTGCGAAGTCCAAAGGGCTACGGCTATCGTTTTGTTCCATGCTGAGCCTGGATGTCGGTCAAACTACTGAGTAGCATTTATTCTTATTTGGGTAGTTTCGAAAGAGGGCCTGCATATCTGATGCAAATGTCACGTATCAGCTGCTGAAGGAAATTTTAGCCACTGGCACCCGGGCAGAACATGCTTGCCAGCCTCGTGTGACAGACAATTCAATCGAAGTAAAACTCTGAATACAAGTTCGATATAGGCACGGGTGATCTAGGGTTTGTTTACAGCCCACCATCATATAGCTGTGGACGCGGCAGTGAAACATGGGTTATTAAATTCTGTTATATAAGTGCAAGTGATGATGACAAATTAAGAAAATTAATTAATTGGTATAAATTTTGGATCGAGCAGGCGGTCGTTATTGAAGTAGCCGAAATTAAGATTTTAAAATTTTTTCTTCATCCGGAGTCATGGTATTGGTACATATTAAATAAGGTGCACTTCCTTCTCAACCACCCTGTGAGTATAAATTTTAGTCGACTCGTATAAATAATTCAACGAGCCTACATTTATTGGCCAAATTTATTTCAGTTGTAGAACGGAATGTCATCCTCTATGAACAGAAAGCTAGTAAGCATGAAATGCAGGTGTACAGTTTATTGCATCTTCTGTTCGTACTGTCTTCTGCGAATCCTCTCGACGCTTTGAAAATGATTGAATTATATCAAAAAAATATTATAACTATCTTTCTAGTAAGCATGGAATACCTATCATCTAGGTAGATCACATAAAGAAACAGGAGTTTGTGCCAAAGTCTGCGTAAATTCCAGGTAAACTCCCAATGACGAAGGTCTTCTTTTCATGTTTCTAAATCTATTAATAACACATTCCGAGACAAAATACACATATAGAATGGTTTTAGTTAAGAAAATAAAATCGCATTTACTATATCCTACAGCTATGTTAAACAACTTCTGGTAGAATTTGGAAAAGCGAGCAAAGTGAATAATAAATGAAAAACTAATTTATGCGTTTTAACATAAGAAGGAGAGCAAAACTGACCTATCAAACGGAATACCTCGCAATGAAACACCGTTGATTGCAATAATTCGGTCTCCAACTGACAGGCAACCCTCTCTTGCAACGCGACCGTTCGGCATCACTGAATGAACCTCGAGGCCTAATTCACTGTCATAAATAAATAATTTTTATATTATCAATACATAGTGTTGGTTTAATTATAATTAAAATAATAATAAGAATCCTACTACTAATACTACTATGACTACTCTTACTACTTCTTCTTCTACTACTGCTACTGCTACTAATTCTAATATTATTGCTGCTACTACTTATTCTACGATCACTAAGACTACTAGTACTACTACTACTACTACTACTACTACTACTACTACTACTACTACTACTACTACTACTACTACTACTACTACTACTACTACTACTACTACTACTACTACTACTACTAATACTACTACTACTACTACTACTACTACTACTACTACTACTACTGCTACTACTACTACTACTACTAACTACTACTACTACTACTACTACTACTACTACTATAATACTATTACTACTACTACGACTAAGAATATGTATGCTGTATATATATATAATATATATATATATATATATATATATATATATATATATATGTAATATATATATATGTAATATATATGTATATGTAATATATGTATCATTATTATTATTATTATTATTATTATTATTATTATTATTATTATTATTATTATTATTATTGTTACAAAAGCATGCTTTAAGAAAAAATCACCATCCGATATATTTGCGACAACAAAAACTAGTCGTCCTGAACAAACAATCTGAACACAAATCTATAATGACCACCAGGAAATGGCGAACTGTTGCTCCGTTGTAGCACACATCGAATCATAAAGAATACAACTAATAATGAATACATTTTTATCGGTCCGCGGGCCATATCTGCTAAGTCCTACAGAGTGGATAATCGGAAAAATACTTCAGATGGGCCTAAAATGGAGCCCTCAGAGTTGAAGGCTCTTTAAGCACACCTTAATATCGTCCACGATTCTCGCGTTCTAATCAAATAGTACATAAAAACAGTTCTAAAAACTGTGAAATTCTAGCAAAGCACTGAGTCCTGTTCAGAGGTCTTGTTAATTCTGACCTTTTTTACATAGACTCAATTGAAACCACTATGCGGTAGATAGTTACCTCGTTTATGCACAAAATGTATGCAATCAACAGCCAGGTGGCCAAGCTTCGCTCGATCCAGCCCTAACGCATCTTCACTCAGCAGACTGGTCTGATATTTTATGAATTGCAGGAACTCACTGTTAAATAAAGGATTTTGCGTTCAAAATAATTTTTCACTTGAAAACAATAGCATTACATATTTCGTCTGTCGAAATGCCAAAGTGCCATATTAGCACTGCTAGTCTTTTAGGATACTGAACCCGCTTTGAGCGTTGCACAGTCTGTCTTATTTGAGTCTAGTCTACGTGAAAAGGCGATACCTTTCCTAGTCTAACGCTGAAGTGACCCTGTCATTTATTGTGTTGTGGCAGACGTTTTTCTGCCTGGAGGGCTATAAAAAACTACTGTTTGGTCTATGCAAGATTCTGCATAGAGAAAAATTGTTTTTGGTTTCGTAAATGTGTATGTGCCAACTCCCAAATATTAAGCTAAAACAAATAATGATTTCATTAAATAGCTGGGACATTTCGCCTTTGTTAACTTATGCCATTTTGACATCTGTTTTATTGCTTGTAATTTCTTCACAAGACTGGCCAAAGACAGCACAGGAAGTGGAGCTGTTTGAAGATGGACTCTGGAGGAAACGTAAGCGAAATGATATTATTAGGCAATACAATTTAACAATAATTGATTGTACGGGTGGTGGTAACAATTATTTAAATCAAGTTTGCGAGCTTGAGGTAAACACCAATCCCATTGTATTTAACCAGTCGTCGAACAACATAATAAAACTACCGCCAGCCGCAACGCACTGACGCGTTTCGACCTTCCTTGATCATCATCAGAGTACGACGGCAACTGACTATCGAGGATCAAACCGCATTGAATATATATGGAAATCAAATTTAAATAGAGATGAGAGGCGCATATTTAAATTTGATTTCCATATATATTTAATGCGGTTTGATCCTCGATAGTCAGTTTGCCGTCGTACTCTAATGATGAGCATGGAAGGTCGAAACGCGTCAGGGCGTTGCGGCTGCCGGTAGTTTTATTATATTGTTCGATGACTGGTTAAATACAATGGGATTTCTGTTTACTTCAAGCTCGCGAACTTGATTTAAAGGATATTATGATGCTCTGCAATCTTTCCCTATGCCAACTCCACAGAAGGCATCTCGCTACAAGGTGTTTATATCAAGATCACAACCTTGATTAAAGTAATAAAATCAACAACAACGAAAACGAGAGAATTTAAAACCAAAAAGAAAACACCAATTACATTAAGGCATCTATAATAACACGAACGCTGAAAATCGCAAACGACAAAAAATGTCAACATTTACATCAATGAAAACAATATCAAAAAAATTATTTTCAACGATAACGGCAACACAAAAAGGTACAATAGCGGTAGCAGCAGAATCATTAGCAATAGGGCCTTTGTAAACAACTGCAGGCATGTGTTTCTAAGGCCAAAATGTTCCGTAGCTGTCATTATTACGTTGGAAGAAGCAATTTAGTCAATCACGCCAATAACGAGAAATGCAAACGACACAAAAAGGAAACTAGAAAAGCAACGAAAAAAAATGGAAGACTATTGCTCCTGCAAAAAATCTGCAATCAACGAGCAACAACAAGCAGAAGCGAAAACA
The DNA here is from genome assembly GCA_029291075.1 of Eudiplozoon nipponicum. Lineage (NCBI taxonomy): Eukaryota > Metazoa > Platyhelminthes > Monogenea > Mazocraeidea > Diplozoidae > Eudiplozoon > Eudiplozoon nipponicum. Next base: position 32,788 of record JAQBSW010005423.1, on the reverse strand, counting down.
CGGCAAGAGAGTGTAATGCCACCACCTGGAGCAGAATTCACGTAAAAATGGGTTTTCGTAGGCAACAGAATTAATGACCAATGATTGGTCAGGCATGCAGATAATTGCTAGCCCGTTGAAGTACACTCCTGTTTGCCAATTAAGCTCGCTGCTAAGACGCCTAGCCAGCATCCCTGCCATGAAATGCGCAATTGTTACTGATATGGTGTACGGTGTGTGTCTGCCAAGACATGTCTGTGTGCGGTATGCTTATGTTTGTGTGCTTTTTGCAAATCCGTCTACATTAATGAAACTATTTCCTTTCAACAACAACAAAAAACGCTAAGCTTTTAATAGGCCTCGTATTTCCTTCTTTTGTTAAGTTGCAAATTCAAAATTAAAAAAAAACCGTTTTCCCTTCTGAGAGAGTACCATTTCTCGGAAAGAAGAATTTTTTTTAAATTTTCTAAAGTAGCGGAAATGCGTGATATTTGTTTACAGCTTGGTAACGTGCGAGCAAGGCAAAGCAGCTGTAGCAAAGTATGTGTCAGTTAAGGTTGTGGAATACGAAATAGCATTGGCAGTTGTGATCTAACGAGGTGAGCCTCCAACGATGGTCAGCAATACGTGTAATAGACGATAGTTTTGCTACGTGAAACAGGCAATGACTGTAATTAAACAATAATTGATTGCACGGGTGGTGGTAACACTTCTGTGAATCAAGTTAGCGAACTTGAGGTAAACACCAATCCCGTTGTATTTAACCAGTCGTCTATATATATGTGTGTGTTGCGAAAGCTGCAAACAGTTTATGTTCGAGACTGCACAGAAATTATGCAGCTGACATTTCCAGTCAAATAAAATGTATTCTAGACTACCAGAAGTGAGAGCCGCATATCTAAGTTTGCCTTCCATATATATACAATGCGGTTTGACCCACACTAATCAGTTTGCCGTCGTACTCTGATGATGACCACGGAGGGTCGAAACGCGTCAGAGCGTGCGACTGGCGATAGTTTTGCTATGTTGTTCGACGACTGGTTAAATACAATTAGATTGGTGTTTACTTCAATCTCGCAAACTTGATTTAAAGAATTGTTACCACCACGTTCGAAATCAATTACTGTTAAATTGTATTGCCTATGTATGTATATGTGGCGAGAGCTGCAAACAGCTAATGATCGTGACTGCATAGCAATTGTGCAGCCAACATTTCCAGTCACGTACAATGTATGCGAGACTACTAGAGGTGAGAGCCGCATATCTAAGTTTGCTTTCCATAGGTTTTGAAATTTGAAATCTGACTAAATTTGTTTTAACTCCATTCACTTGTCAACTAAATAGCTATTCGCTATATTCGTATAATATTTAAATTTTTTCTAATGTATTGGCTGCTTCTTGTTGTGCAAAAAATCCTCGCCAACACCAAGCTTAGCGTCCTTAATTTAGACAATATTGAAACATTCTGAAGCAGATGTCTATCAAATGAGTGTAAAATATGCTTATTAAAATCAAAATTTGACACATGGTATGCGCAACTGAGCAATTTTTTTATGCACTACCAGAAAAATTATTCAACTTAAACGAACATTGGTTGCGCGGGCGGTGATATCAATTATCATAATCAAGGTTGCGGTCTTGATATAAACACCTGACCCATTACTTACTTCTATATGTCAGTATAAACTAAGAATTGTATAGTATAGAAAAGGCAATACCTCCAGTAAATCGGTTTCGTCCCTATTTGAAACTGAACACGTACTGTCCTTGGCACGCCTGCTTCCGAATTCGGTGCTGCAATTACTGAGCCACCCAGCCGCACCAAAATAGCAGCACCTAGCTAAAAGAGGGTTTATGTCATAATGTCGTTCAAAGGCGACGTACAATCCAAATTATTTACTAAAACAATTAAAAAATCGTGGCTTCGCGGACGCCTCATGAACAATAGATGTTTGCTTATACAAAGAAACCTACTAAAAATGAATGTAACAGATAAGCTCTCTGCAATCGAATGGCCAAAAACAGTTTATTTCTGAAACTGCCAAAGCTGTTCAGTTCTTTACGTAGACCTGATTAGACGATTACTAAACAAGTGAATTTTAAGATCAATTTTTGACTAAACAAGGCTGGAAAATTGGAGAATGTTTCCACAATACCTGAATACATGGCTTATAAAAATCAAACTCCCAAGCAGACCGACATTGACGTGTTTTTCAAACCAATAAAAACGAAAACGAATTATGCATTTTATAAGAGGAGCCTATTACCGATTCCAATAAATGCAGTCATCACTTCCTGGTATTTGGTTGTGCAGTGTTTCAAAAAAACAATGGGAGTTTTAATTTAGCAGACTGTAAGGAACAACTTTGCTTATGTTTCAACTCGTAAGTTAACAAAAGCAAAGATTATGAATGTCGTAAATAAATTTAATCCTCTGACGAAGTACTTCTAATCTGATAGATCGCATTTTGTTTGTGGAGTCACACTATTAACGGACTCCAAAGAATCAGACAAGTAAATTCAAAGGCAGTGAAAAACAATACAAGAATAGTTTTACTGCTTTATTACTGTGAGAGTAATTATCCCAACCATGAAGAAAAATTGAACTCTTGGCAATATTAGAGGAGCTTGTGAAATCTCGTGCAAAATCTGTAATTTTTGGTATGAGAGGGAATCATGCGCTTAATCAAGGTAAGAATAGAAATAATTTTTTAACACATAGTGGTATGCAGTCGTAATGGAACGACGAAATTGATTAGGAAATCTATTAAAATTAAGTCAGGAGATGATATTCGTAAATGAAACAGCGATGAGAGAATCGCTGGTCTCCGTAGGAAAAAAACGATAACTACTCGTATAGAGCGACTGTTACATGCAATTGCTTCGCAACTCAATACACATAAGAGGGTTATACAAATTTTTAATCATCAAATATCAAATGTTTTGAATGCGCGCATGTGTTTATTTGTTTAAATATGCGCTTCCTGTTCGTTTTTATTTAATTTATGTATCTAATCCAACTTATCCCGCTTTGCGCTTCATAAGTGACTATACAGAGTGCCAGTTATTGCCGACGAATTGAGTACTGGTTAAACAAATAATCTGTATTGATACTGAATTCATGCTTATAAACACGGTTCTTCCTATAATTCAGAATAAAAATGCATTTAAAATTGCTGAACTTAAAATTATATATTATATAAAATAGTATTTGGCCTATGGTCTTTGTGTATTCTGGTCCTTTTTGAACTAATTTGTACCTAGGTGCTCAATGCATATTACATAATTATATATATATATATATATATATATTAGTCAACCGTAATAAAAAAATATTAAAAAATCGGCTTGCTGTTCAATAGCGATAAAGGTAAACCTGACCAGTAGTGAAGAGGAAATATTTATTTCAATTGCCCTCAGGTAACATACCGAAATAAATGTCGTTCAATCATTATCACACGAAAAATGATCAAAGCCGAAATGATGATTTTATAACACCACATTTGGCTTATTAAGAACATTTTCCGTTTCCTTGAAGGGTGTCTCAATGGATACAGAAATAGACTCCAAAGCAGACCTGCCCAGGTTCGAGCATTTTCCTCGGCGAATTTTGAACAATGGAGCAGTTTGCAAGATTAAAATGTGCGAATGTATTAAGGAACTGGAAGAGTTATATTGTGGAATTCACATTATTATTTAAATCAAAAGTTTGCAATTAATAATTTAAAAATCCTATTATTTATCCGTCAGAAAGCTAGGCAAAACTAATGTCAGTTTCGACCTCCTCTGGAAAAGATGAAACCACGGAGTATAATTATTGATTGACAAATGCTGCTTTCGTCTATGATTTCTTAATCAAATTATACTTGTCGGTTATGTTCGCTGTGCAATCTCTATGCATTGATCTTTATTTCTGCGTTTTGAATCGCTAAATTTATATAACTCGTCCAATTAAGCAACAAGGAAGTAAAATAATTTGTGTGACTTTATTATGAAAAGAAGTATCGCAGCGGATTGCTTACATTTTACTTCCACGTTTGTTGCCGACATTCACTGTAGTTTCAGCTGACGTCTGTGAATCGTTGAAGGATCGCTCTTCGTCAACCACTGCATCGGTGAACACCGGTTTTATTTGAATACCTAAGTTCTCACCACGTAAATGATTTAAGAGGCACACCTTAAAGAAACACATGCATAAAAAGAAGAGAATAAAGATGTTAAAAAAGTCAATAAATTAAATATTACTACGTGTACGCATTTACAAACTATTACGAACATTTATTTATTTATTTGTGACCGTCGCTTCTGCAATATTGTAAATAGCTCATGTACAAAACTACACTTTACGTTTAAATTATAGAGCATAACTTTTTAGTCTAAGCATTTTCTTCTAGCCAGTGGTCCTTGAATATTCCCACAATAGCAGATTTAAGCAAATGTGCTATTGGGAGCATCTTCCTGTGTACAAGTGATTAAAGGCCTGAGGATGGATTGTGAAAATCCAAACCGAAACATCGCTAGTCAACGAAGATTACATCGAACCTCATTTCGAGTGGTTAGCATGATCGATGTTGAAGCCTTCGGAAGGAAGGGACGAATCCGCACCCAGCCTGAACGAAGATGAAACTGATTTGTACTTGGAAACGGGGATCAATCGGATCTTTGCGAAACTGGTAGTGCAAAGCTACAACCCATGAACGCAAATCGCGTAAATTCAACAGATGAAGCTCGCATTACGCAATCTTTCAAAGGTTATTGGTCTTTGCCATGTTGTTCACTAATAGTTTAAATTTGTAATGTGAAAGATTTATTCCCATTTTAATTGGAAGATTGGAAGAACCACAGATTCGGAATCGTTTCGGAGGCCGAATTATGTGAGAAGTAATAAATAAACGACATTGTGTGAGTTTTTGAATCTTAGCAGCCATAATAACCATTCCAGCAAAGTTTTTAATGGTGACACTGTCAAAAAATTTCCCTGCAACGACATAGAAATACAAATGACGCGAAACTTTGTTGTGAATTTGTAAATTTGGTTAAATGAACGGAATTTTTTTATTTTATGCATCTGTAAATTTTATTTTTAAAAATTAATTTAATCACCGCCTTCAGCATTAATGACTGTCAAGCTGTTGCTTTTACATTGTTAACGCTAAAGTTGAACAAATTGTGGGTCTCTTTCATTGGATGCGCAAAATACCATTTTTCTCTTTTCCTCGGCTGATCAGGAGAAGTCAGTAGCTCTTGAATTTTAACTAGAGTAAAATTTCCATATGGCCACTTTGGTTTAAGTAGTACAGAGAACCCTAATTTTTCGCGTCTGATAGGTTCCAAGACCGGCTGCGATAGCTGACAATCCATGAAGTAGGGACACCATACTTACAGTACTTATTTAACATGTATTTGGACTTTTAAAACCCTCCCTTTTCGCAGTGTTAACAACCCACCCTTTTACAGAACACCTATGTACAGTACTCTAATATAAAACAGGCACAAATATTTAAATGTTAGAATATTTGAGTAAAAGAACTTGGCAGCTGATTCGTCATAAGTAACAATTGGAACCAATCACAGGCCGTCTTACACTGCACTTCGTCACCGAGCTGCTACGCTTTGTGTTTTACCAACAACAGAGTAGTTGGTACGCCGGTACAGAACTGTTGCACGTATGGTTATTTTTTGCCAGGCTATTTTTAAATTCGTATAAATGGTATGTACATACTTCATATAATTTTATGCTTGCATTGTTGCTCATAGATCAGGAAGTACTAATTTCTATTAATGTTTTAATAGAATTAACAAAATATTTTTTTCGGAATGAGCAAAATAGTTTGTCTTCATATATGGCGACTATTTTCGACATTACCGGGAAATCCGCATTATATTTTCTTATTTTTTCATATAATATGATGAAAAAACATAGAGAGAGAGTTCACTGTAGTTAAATGAATAACCTAAGGGTCGACTATCATTGGTCAACAAGAGCTGAATTCCTATTGGACATATTACACTCGAGCATTAAGTTATTGAGCCTAGTAGCAGCAAAGTCAACTGGTTTCTGGTCTGCCTTACACTCAAACTTTGACACAAACAGCAGCCAAAGGACATGCACACTGCTCATAAAAATACATACAATTTTAAGCAAACGTCATATTGGAATACGAAACTAGTATGTAAATTATATATTCCTTGTTGCCGTGACTTATTACTTATTTAATCGTTTGCTAGGTAATTCGTATCTGGTAACAAATCAGTTACCATGAGCACAAAGCTTAATCTCATATACACATGTATTTCGGGCTTAATAGCGACTCATCAGTCGGAGCCGGCCTTCGGTTCTAAATTCACTATATTGTTGGTCAATAAAGGTGATAAAGAGTTAATTTGATAGTAAATATCTAGGTTTACATGAAATAAATTGGCGCGCAAAACTTTATTGCCTAATTAAATGATCCTTGTTCTGAATGAAAACCGATTGTACCTAGATCGATATTTCTTTCGATATTTTTCTGGACTCATGCTCGTATTCTTTATTTATTCCACAGCTCATTACACAAAATAAAGCCAACCTGACGAATCAAATGAAAAGTTTAAATTAAACATCTTCATTTATACTTATGACAACGTAATCTCATAATAACTATGGTCGTGTCATTAAGCCAACGTGTCTCGTCTACGTATGTGTTTCTAAAAATGCTATGTATATATATCCAGAAAAGTGAAACTAGAATACATGAATTTTAATTATATATATATATATATATGTATATATATATATATATATATATATATATATATATATATTTAAAATTCTGTCTATTTTGTGTAAATTTGGCTTAATTCGATACAATAATAATTTAAGAAGAATTATCCGGAAAGAGAGTGAAAAATTTCCTTTAAAGTTGTGCTTAATATGTGTTAACTTTAGGACTTGATTTCGCTATATGAAGCCATAATATTATATAAAATGAAGAAAATTAAATAGTTTGTTAAATTTGTAATATTTTACCCAAACGTATTCGCAGAACAGATCAATTCGGTAAATTTTAACTAATAATGGAGTCTCATCACAAAGTCTATTATTTTAAATCCACTTATGATGTATACATTATGTAAATGTTAGAGTTTAGCGAAATTAGGAAGAGACAGTTTGTAAGGTAATACAACTAAACAATCTTTGATTGTGCGGGTGGTGGTAACAATTATTTAAATCAAGTTTTCTACCTCGAAGTAAACACCAATCCCATTATATATAACCGGTCACAAACACCAAAGAAATACTACCGCCAGTCACACGTACTGACTCGTTTCGATCTAAAATGATCACCATCAGGTACGTTGAAAAACTGAATAGTGAGAATCAAACCTCAATAAATATATTTTGAAAGTAAAAACAAGATAAAAATGAAAAAGAGTAAATAAATCTAAACAATTTTTCAGTTTATATAAAAATAAACAATGATCATATAAATTCCAAAGTATCGTTATGATTAATCAATAAAATAATTCAATTAAAATGTCTGTACTTGACTCATGGTAGCTCATTAATAAAAGCGAATACCATCCAAAAAAGAAAACTCTGTTTATTTAAAGTCTATTAAAGCGTAGATCTTATAATGGAAATTATGGATGCACTAAATTCACCTGCTTATACTTTGTATAACTCATTGGTCTTAAATAACTAAGAGATGTCTATATATTTTAGATACTGCATTGATAAACGCACATCATTTTATATATTTACTTCGACCAGTGTACGTTTTATGCCACAGAAAAAACTTTTAAAAATAATAATTGATTGCGCGGGTGGTGGTAACAACTTTTTAAATCAACTTTGCGAGCTTGAGGTAAACACCAATCCAAGTGTATTTGACCAATCGTCGAACAACTTTACAAAACTACCACCAGTCGCTTCCGACTGACGCGTTTCGACCTTCTATGATCAACATCACAGTACGACGGCAAACTGGCTAGCGAGGATCAAACCGCATTGCATGGAAATCAAAATTAGATATGTGGCTCTCACCTCTAGCAGTTGCGCATACATTTAACATGACTGGAAATGTGGACTACACGATTTCTATGCAGTCACGAACATTAGCTGTTTTTATCTTTCGCCACACACACATACACACATGTGACGCACATAGATATACAAGTATATATAGACAATAAAAATTTTTTAAATTATTGATTGCGCGGTTGGTGGTAACAATTCCTTACGTCAAATTTGCTAACTTGAATTAAACACCAATCACAATGTATTTACCCGGTCGTCGAACAATATATCAAAACTTACGCCAGTCGCAAAATTTATTTAAAGAATTGTTACCACCGCCCGCGCAATCAATTATTGTTTAATTGTATTTTCTATATATATGTGTGTGGGGCAGAAGCTACAAAAACATAATGTTCTTGACAGCATAGAAATTGTGCAGCCGACATTTCCAGTCACGTACAATGTATGAAAGACTACTAGAGGTAAGAGCCGCATATCTAGTTTTGATTTCCATATATATATTCAATGCGATCTGATCCTCGCTAGATAATTTGCCGTCGTACTCTGATGATGATCATGGAAGGTCGAAGCGCGTCAGTGCGTTGCGATTGGCCTTTAGTTTTATTATGTTGTTCGACGACTGGTTAAATACAATGGGATTTGTTACCACCACCCGCGCAATCAATTATTGTTTAATTTTATTGTCTATTTATATATATATATAAGATTTATTAATATATATATATATATATATATATATATATATATATATATATATATATATATACTTACTTACTTTACTGCGTGACTCCTTTTTGGAGGATAAATACAGCTCCATGATATATTTCATGTGGAGTTTCTTGGGAATTTAGCATTTAATTTCCCCTCCTTATCACCCATATATATATATATATATATATATATATATATATGTGGCCGCATATGTGTGGAGAAAGCTATGACAGCTAATGTTCTGTGACTGTATTGAAATCATGAGACAGCATTCCATTCAAACTACTTAATTTCAAAGCTAGACATACTGTACAAGTACCTTGGCAATTAGTGTCTTGAATTTAAATTAGGTAAACAAATTGATGTGAGTGGGAAATATATCATCCTAACTTTTTACGACAAGCAATCATATTAATAAAAAAATAATTAGAACTGGTAGAAAAGAACATGTCCACTTTATTTACCTGAGTTCTACCAGATGCATTTTGAATACTGCACTCATTTCTATGTTGTTAATCTAATAAGGATAAGAAGAACTGATTATAAGACGTCGTGCAGCTATGAATGCATTCAGAGATCGGCATTCATAGGGGACCGACCTCTATAAAGACAAAGAGGGCTCTACTACCGCCAATCGCTATGCGGGTAGTTGTAACAATTCATTAACTCAAGTTTGCGAGCTTGAAGTAAACACCAATCCAATTTTATTTAACCAAACGTCGAACAACTTAGCAAAACTACCGTCAGTCACACGTATTGACGTGGTTCAAACATCCACGATCACCATCACAATACAACGTCAAAATAGCTAGCGAAGATCAAACCATCAGGACGTGTGTCTCACGATAGATTTGCTATGTTGTTCGACGACTGGTTAAATACAATTGGATTGGTGTGTACATCAAGCTTGCAAACTTAAATTAAAAAATTGTTACCACCACCCGAAAAATCAATTATTGTTAAAGAGAGCTTTAATTGGAATGACCAGACAAATAATAAAATAGAATTAAATAAAAGTCAACTGATGTATAATGAATATAACAGCATTATAAATAACGATATTCACAAATTTAAAAAGCCTTTTATGAACACAGAAGCGTTGGTTAAATGATTGAATGAAAGATAAGGAACAAATCGAGTAAAATGCTAACGCTGTGAAACGAAATATTGTCTATTATTCTTTAGGTTAAGAATAATTATGTATTTTTCTCTCCTAATTGTGCTAATTAACTTCTTTACTTTATTTCTTCCTACTTCAGATTTCCCCCTTTTTCATTGAATCAATTTTAAAATCAATTTGATTTTTTGTAAACACTGTAATTTATTTTATGTAATCCCTTCTACATTGCTATAAGTATTCAAATATTATTCATTCTGATTTAATCTATGAAATTATATATATATATATATATATATATATATATATATATATATATATATATATATATATATATATATATATATATATATATATATATATATATAATGAACTCAATTATCTCTTTCAAAATACAGACCTACATCATTTTATTCATTTCAATCAAAGTTCATTCTAATTTAAATTCTAAACCTTTTTTATGTCCTGCTAACACTTCAATTCGTTTAGTTAACTTGCTCCTCGACTTAAAACTTTCAAATGTTAAGCATTAAATTAAATTAATTAATTAATAAAATCCACTGTCAGGTATAGAATTGTTAGATTGTCAATACGCATTTGTTTCCCAAGTTCATGAGCAAAGCAAATTATAAATACACTCATATAATTAGCGTATCTTATTTAATAGTAAGAATATATATATATATATATATATATATATATATATATATATATATATATATATATATATATATATATAACCTTACAAATTTTACCATTTGTTTAAATATGAAAAGAAGAACGCCAATCCATGGAATAAAATTTATTAATACATCTTATTTCTACTAGTATCTACAGTCATTACTCTGGATTCGTTTGTATTATCGTTCATCTAATCCCAACTTTACATTTGTCGTAACCAATCCCCTCTGCGTTATGCCAGTCTTTGTTTTGCGCAATTTAGACCACTCCATTTGCGCAACGTCATGTGGTGTGTCATTGCTTTCATTTTTGAGTGTATCCGCATTTATTTGGATGAAATATTGATGTTTGAAATATATATATATATATATATATATATATATATATATATATATATATATATATTGATAGTTTCTAATTTCACCATTTTTAAAATGTAAGAACAAAACAACGTACTCCATGGAATAACATTTATTAATAAATCTTATTTCTACCAGTATCTACAGCCATTGTTCTGGATTCGTTAGTATATTCGTTCATCCAATCCCACTGTACATTTGTCGTAACCAATCTCCTCTTCGTTATGCTAGCCTTTGTTTTGCGCATTTTAGGCCACTAATTTTGCGCAATTTAGACTACTTCTTTTGCGTAACGTCATTCGGTGTGTCATCGCTTTCATTGTAATTGCGTCCGTAATTGATGTATGTGTCGTATTTTGCGAAGCGTTAGCTATTTTTAAAGGCATGTCAGTTATGTCTTTATTCCAGTCCAATTTAATTTCTTTTTGAATTATTTTCTGCACGTTTAAGCAGGGCTTGAGCTTATTAATTCCAATAGCTTCAAAAGCCAGAAGCATTTTCTCTGTTTTTGCCTTGTAGAGAACTGAAAAATTGTTACTACTAACAGCATGATCTGTGAGTAGTACATGTTTGCAAATTGCTGATTTTTGTGAAGGAGCTGCACCCCTCTTTAATAGTTTTTTGAGGGAGATGCGGATTTATTCTAGTTTCGAGCCTCTTTTTTGATCTGCCGATGTACTGAGCGTTGCAGGTACATTGAAATTTGTATACAGACAAAGGTGTTGACGTCACAGAGAGGCTATCTTTTTCATTCGTGCGCATCAGTTTGTTGTGTTGAACACCACTCTCACCTGTATTGATGGAAACTGTGCTTTTGTCGCTCGAATTACTTTCGTTTGAAGATTTACGCTGGAATATCACCTCCAAAGGGAACACTAAGCGTATATATATATATATATATATATATATATATATATATATATATATATATATATATATATATAAATTTATTTGTTTGCTTCTGCATATTTGAGCTCGTTTCTATACAGAGCAATTATTAACGATAACAGACAAGAATGATATAAAAAATCGATAGACCAGTCGACATTCAATTGCGGTATTGGCTTAAAATAGTGCCCAATTTGCATTTTGTTCGTGTAGGTGATTATATTTTACGAGGCCCGTCTTGCGATAAACGCGACATGTACAGAAATGGAGATAGTAGAAGAAAGAGAAATGTTACCAACTGTTTACGCCAGATGTATCAAAACGTTTAATTTCCATGTACGATACATCATCAGCGAAGTACGGAACGCATGTTGAATCTGATATATCCTCCCGGCCCTATTTTACTTTAATTTGTTACTAGGCAAGCAATACCTTGCACGAGAGCTACTTGCATATGATTTAGTTTTTACAAAAAAAAAAATATATATATATATATATATATATCATATGTATTGAATTAAATTATGTTGATATATATTGCGCGGTGCTGTCCTTCTTGTTTTTTATACTTCCGCAAATTTCTTGTGCGGGACAATTAATAGCACTCGTAGGTCGGTGAAATATTTGAAAAATAGAATTTTAACGTCATTTTATACAAGCGGCTGATGGACAGCTTAAAAAGACGCGAAAAATGAGAACCCATCAATCAAGGTCAAAAATCTGTGCACCTGGAAAGGATAACTGTAGTCGATTGAGAGAAGCGTGCGTAGATTTGACAAATTAACAGGTTATAACTATTGCTAGCAATTCTAAATGTTTGCAAAATTGTTGTGTTCGTGTCCTGTACAGGTTTGATGTCGCGAAAAGCATTCTGCCGGTACCCTTGCCATGCTCGGTACTTCTAACACATGGTGAGTTTATTTTAATCAAGGTTGCGGTCTTGATATAAACACCTGACCCATTAATTACTTACATATGTCAGTATAAACTAAGAATTGTATAGTGTAGAAAAGGCAATTCATCCAGTAGACCGGATTCGTCCTTATTGGAAACACATCACGTACTGTCTAGAAATTGTCGCGGACAGGACTCGAACCTTGGCACGCCTGCTTCCGAATTCGGTGCTGCAATCACTGAACCACCCATCTATTGTTTATATGATGCGTATTAAATTTGTCTATGTTGATACGTAACCAAGGCGTTATAAACGGCGATTGGCATGGTAGAGCAATGATTGATTTGATGCGTTTAAAAATATTTACGCGATTTAATATATTTACAGGAGAAAATTTTACCTGAGTAAGAAGAAAAATTTTAATCATTCTATCTCGATTTCGCTTCACGGGGCTGTGTTAATCCTAAATTTTATTGGCAAGTTTTACCCGCCATAACTGCGTAATGCGCTATCGAGGCCGATTAACCAATAGGCCTAAAGCCGTAATGCGTATGCATACCTTTTCAAGCTAGTTTGTGAGCTAAGTCTTTGTCATTTTGTCTAATGTAGGCCAATGCACACATTACGGTCGTCAACTCTTTGCTTTAACGAAGAATATTCAAAATCGAGGTTACGGTGCTTCCTGTCGGGATATAGAATGCCCGGCCAAACCGTCTCCAGCTTTACGCATATAGTCCTTTCTGGAGATATATATATATATATATATATATATATATATATATATATATATATATATATATATATATATATATATATATATATATAGTCAGCGATGCTATTCTCTCAACTTAGCCAGACTGATCAAGCTGCTCATTTACTTCAAATAGATTGTGATGCTACGTAAACTGTTCAGAGTTCCCCAAAGCGTCAATGCGCAATTTCAAAACGTCCATGCCACTTCGAGAAGCAGCTAAACAATATTTCGTATAATTTACCACACTGATTTCACGAGTAACTGTTTGCGTAACTAGTATCTATATCCAATTCTCGTGTCTAGTTTTAGATAAATATTGCTTGGAACGTTTCTCCTCGCATAACCTGGTAAAGTTAAATAGTTTGTGATTTCATCCCATTTATCTGTTCGTATCTAACATCATTCAGCTACTTTTCACTTAATTGTAACAAAATTTTTTTCTAAAAACTAAGAATAATTTTGCCTATTTCTATAAGTCACACCTTTATCATGGGCTTTAGAAAGCAGTTTAAGACTATTATTTGTGTACAGATGCGATATTTTGCGTAGGTGTATTAGACTACGTGTGATTTGGCGCATACTTGAATGCCTGAATAACTGGGGAAATTTTATAATTTTAAAAAATGTTAATTTTTTAGACATTTTTATCAGAGAACAGGTTGTTGCTTAATTATTATTATTATCATCATCATCACTATCAACAACTATCCTACCTCAATGTCGATTGCCTTTGCATTTTCGGACGAAGTAACGGCCTCAGACGTATCTGCTTTTCGAGGTTGGCCTGAACAAGTGCCCAAGAAAGCGGTGCGCGATTCGTTAGCAACAGACGACGATCGTGTGGCTCGTAAATGCCGTTGCGGCTAGAAGCAGATAAATAGAAGAGTAGCGAAAATAATTATAAATTCATTATCTACATACGTAAACAGTGCATTTTAATTAAAATAACCCATAAATCAAATTATTTATTGGACGCTGCGCACCTAGTAACAATTTAGTTCAAATACGACCAGAAGGATAAAGCAAAGACAACATGAACGGAATGTATAATATCATGCACTCTCGTTTCGTGCTTACTGGTGACTCATCAGTAGGAGCCGGTATTTCGCCCTTTAGCCACTATATATTTGGGTGAAGAATGTTGGATAATAGGACGGTTCAAACTTCTACACGAATGTGCAGACCTGCAGTAGTGAAGCTAAAATCATACAAAGTCTTCAGCAATGCGACTTCAACGCTAACTCACACTATATAATATATATACAGAGTCTGTAAAGGATACTAACACTATGGCTATTGTGTTAGTAACCGATACCAACATTATTGTACCGAAAAGGTACATGTTACTAACACTATGGTTACCGAGTCGGTACATGATACCAACCTGATGGATATCAATTTATACTATGGTTCGCCGATATTGAGAATTACAACAATTTATGAAGACCTGTTACTCCAGTCAATCCATACACTCTAGCCTTGATCGATATCAGTTATCACATTTCGCGGTAAGCATGACATCATTCAATTCAATATATTACAGTTTCATAGTGTTTGTTGCGAAGATCTAATATATATGCAAGTATGTATTAGGTTTTGCGAACCTAGTAACAAATTAGTCCAGTTGTGACCAGAAGGATAAACCAAAGGCAGCATGAACGGAAAGTATAATCTCATGCACATTCGTTTCGTGCTTAGTGGCGACTCATCAGTTGGAGCCGGTTCTACGCCATATACGCAATATATATTTTAGTAAGATATGTGTGTACCGTCAAATTGTCCCACATTCCTCACCCAAATATTTAGTGGTTAAAGGGCGTAATACCGGCTCCTACTGATGAGTCGCCAGTAAGCACGAAACGAATGTGCACATGAGACTAAAACTTTTGTTCATGCTGTCTTTTTTTTATCTTTCTGGTCCTTTTTGAACTAATTTGTTACTAAGTGCGCAACACCTGATACCCAATTGCATGTATATTAGTTCTGCAGAAAAAACTATTTCCAACTATCTAATAAATTATTGGGGCAGTTTTTAAATGGAAATATTTTGGCATAATTTAACATTGCATACAAAATTAAATGAAAAAAAAAAATTTGATCATTTTTCCGTCCTTATTGGGAAAAATCTCAGCATTGAGTATTTCTTCCGACAATAGGAATCGAACTCGACATGTTTGGTTCAGACACAAAACTATTTTCCTTTGCGACAGGTTACGAGCACAGCTTGCAAACCTGAAAATGCTTGGATTGCACCAGCAATATATATATATATATATATATATATATATATATATATATATATATGATTTAATCTACCATATTAATTCATTTATATCATGTGTCTCATTAAAGTATTTCGTGGCACGATATTTGGAGCCTTAACTTGATATCGTTATTTACAGGTGTCCAAATGAAACTAAAAGCCAGAACTTTAGTGTTGGCATATAATTCTGGCCAGTATGTGAAGAGTTCTCAATAAAGTGGAAACCCGTCTACTGGATAAATTTCCTTTCCTAGACTATGCAGTTCTTAATTCATACTGGCAAATGTACTTAATTGGTCAGGTGTTTATATCAAGATCGCAACCTTGATTATAGTAATTGTTATCACCACCCGCGCAACAAATGTTCGTTTAATTGTGTAAATGTTCATTTCAATACCACTTACCCATGTAGTGTGGTATCTGTTCAGTAATGACAGATTGGGGATGGTTAGTTGGAACTTTTGGTCCAAATGGATGCCATATGAGCTCCACCTAAAGGGAAAATTGACTAACCAAGTTACATTAGTTAGTATGTAACTGAAAATTGTGTGTAGTGTAGTGTGCGGCAGGATAGCTCAGTGGTTAGAGCACCAGATTCCGAAGCAGACGTGCCCAGGTTCGTATCCTGTCCGCGGCAAATTCTGGCCGGTACTTGATGAGTTCCCAATAAGGACGAAACCGGTCTACTGGATGAATTGCCTTTTCTACACTATACAATTCTTAGTTTATACTGGCAAATGAACTAAATTGGTCAGGTGTTTATATCAAGATCGCAACCTTGATTATAGTAATTGTTATCACCGTCCCCGCAACCAATGTTCGATTTATTATATAAAACTTAATAGTTGAAAAGGAAATTAACGTCTCTGAGTATAAAATACGTGCTTTAGTCTCTTTCCAGGTGCGGTAGACGCTTCATCTTAGAAATACTTTTACCACTTACTAATAAAGTTATCTACGAACTAATTAATAGGGGCCTACAAATTTAAATTGAAAAAACATATTTACATTATGAATTACAATCCAAATAGTCGATGCAATAACCAAAAATTATACTTTAAATTGGACCATGTTTTGGTTTTTTTAAGTTACTTATGTTGAAAAAATTTTTTATTACTGAAAATAAATGGACAAACTTCATTGATATTGCCTTTAATGTATAAACAATATTTAAAATGAGAGGAAGCAATAAGTCACCAAAAGCATTATTCAATCTTAAATTACCATATCGGGTATAATCATTGAAGCCAATTTTGACAATAAGACTATCAAAAATCATTGTTTACGGGTTAGTTATAATTTAACAATAATTGATTGCGCGGGTGGTGGTAACAATGCTTTAAATCTAGTTTGCGAGCTTGAAGTATACACCAAGCCCATTGTATTTAACCAGTCGTTGAACAACAAAACGGCTGGCGGTAGTTTTGTTATTTTGTTCGACGACTGGTCAAATACAATGGGGTTGGTGTTTACGTGAGAGTTACTTTGAATAATTTAAATTAAAGTTGTGAGATTCAAATTAACACCAATCCCAGTCGTATAATATAATAAAGATACTGCCAAGCACATTTACAGGCGCTTTACTACCTTCTATAGTCATCATCAAAGCACGACCTCGATGTATACGTAGGACAATCAAAATAAGGTAAGCGTCACTTACGTTTGATACTCTCGCATACATTTCACTTGGCCGGAAATATACGCTGCACAATTTCTAGGCTGTCAAGACTGCTTACTTTTTGCGGATTTCGTCAAATGCGTGTAAGTTATGCAATTAAACCGTCATTGGTTGCACTGGTGGTGAAAATAGTTCTTTAAATCAAGTTTGCAAGTTTTAGATAAACACTAAACCCATTTTATCTAACTAATCGCACAAAAAACGAGCGATAACTTGTTGATTGTGATTTCGCCACAATTAGACGACTTACGGAGGCGATGCCGTGAAATTCACCTACAGATGTCAGACTATAAGAATGAGTGGGCTAACGGACGATGTATTTATAACATGCGTTGCATGAAAATCTATTAATCGATACATAGCGTTGTGATGATACGAATAAGTAACCCGAACAAGTTTGTGAGCTTAAATAATAATTGATTGCGCGGGTGGTGGTAGCAATTCTTTAAATCAAGTTTGCGAGCTTGAAGTAAACACCAATCCCATTGTATTTAACCAGTCGTCGAACAATATAACAAAACTACCGCCAGCCGCAACGCACTGACGCGTTTCGACCTTCCATGATCATCATCAGAGTACGACGGCAAACTGACTATCGAGGATCAAACCGCATTGAATCATGCCGCCAAACTTCAAGTCAATTAGAATAAATGAAGGATTACGGAGGCTTAAAGATGAAATTTCGGTTTTCGTAGACATGCATACATTGTGGCTTGCTCGCCATGAATCAGGTTTGTGCTGTAAACAGATGGTGGTAAAGGCTATTCAAAACCGGTGAGTATGTGCAACTTGCGGTAGCTTTTCTGTTGTTGGGAAAGATGAAAATCATAGGTTGGTGTCTATTTGAATTCTGAAAGCGTGCTTTAACTATTTATTGCATAGATATTTTCTGGTTGTGTACTTGACAGGTCGGTTTTTCATATTTAGACTTAAAATGTATTATTTTTATGTGGACTAGGATTTATTATGCTAAATATTAGGCAGCTGCACAGGTGTGGCCCAAAGTGGTTATTACACATACTTTTTTTGGCATTATTTTGCACGCATCTAATTATCACCTACAGCCTGTGCACTTCAGTTCAATAGTTTTAAACGATACGAAAATTGGAGATGAGAACAAACTTGACGCAAAAATACCGTCAATTGCATGAAGCATTTTGAACATCCATGTCTTCCATCTGTGCACACGTTCGTGAGACAGTACGTATGATGGATGGTAGTTTTGTTATGTTGTTCGACTGGTTAAAAAATGGGATTGGTGTTTATTTCATGCTCGCAAACTTAATTTTATTGAAGGAAATGACATACGCACCATTCTTGAACGAAAGGTGTATTGCGAAACAGAATTAATTGAAATTACCTGATCTGCATTTTGACTAACACAACTTTTATTGTTCCAGCAGTTCTCTTTCTTTATAATATTTCGGCTGCTTTTATCGGGAGCATTCTTAAGTTAGTCAATCCTCACAAGTTTAAAAAATGAAACTAGTTTCAACGACTATTTTTTAAGTTATGAAATAACGAAAAACTGAATAACAAAGAGTGAGCAGCAATTTGCCATAATGCATAGAGAATCAAGTTCGAAACAACTTCCAAGCAGTCGTTTACACATTTTACTTGACTTACCGGTTGCGCAATTTTTAAGTGATGACGAAAGTAAATTTTTGCAACCACGCTAAAATTGCATTCTATTCAATTTGTCCAATAATTGATTGCGTCGGAAATAATGATAATTTTATTGAAGACTTAGAGCATGTACTGCAACATCGTAGCAATTTTTTTACCAATCACAATTATATGTTTACTTTAGTTAATTCAGTCACTGGACACAATGCACCAAATTTGATGCTTCTTCAACGCTCACCGGATATGCTTACTATCTACGTCGCTCTGAAATATGCTCCAGAATATTATGTGATTTGAACAGGTTATAGAATTTCAGGTCGTCAATAAAATATACTTTTTCAGTTCCATAACAGCTACATCTTAGTTGAGTATTTCTAGCTAACAATTTTTTGCAGATTCATAACTATCTCTAAAGGCACAAAATTGTACCGGAATATCCAAAGACAGATTATACAAGCTTTAAACACGTTCTCCAAAACAGAATGTAACCCTGTAAATACTCTGACAGATTCTTATTTAATTAAAAAGTGATAAAAATGTATTGCTTCATTAATAAAGTGTCGGAGAAATTTGCTTAACTACTTTCATCGCCACTCGTAGGTCGCTATAATCTTGAATCCTTTACATTTCCAGGTGCACAAATTTTTGTCCTGGATTGATGGATTCTGCCTTGTTCCTTTGTTTTGAAGCCCTCCATCAGCTGCTTGTCTGAAAATGAGGTTGGAACCAGATTTTCCGAATTTTATGAAAAAAGTAGAGTGGAAAATCTTGTACCGACGTCATTTTCAGACAAGCAGCTGATGCAGGGCTTCAGAATGAAGAGAAAAGCGAGAACCCACCAATCAAGGCCGAAAATCGGCGCACCTGTAAGTTTTAAGGATTCACGATTTTGCCGACCTACGAGTGCTATCAATTGTCCTGTTGCGAAATTTAAAACACGAAAGTCTGCACTGCGCATTACCACTCAACATTTAACCAATTTCATTATATTACAGTTAAATACTGTTTGTTGCGAAGAACTAATATATATGCAAGTATGTATTAGGTTTTGCGAACCTAGTAACAAATTAGTTCAGTTGTGACCAGAAGGATAAACCAAAGGCAGTATGAACGGAAAGTATAATCTCATTCACATTCGTTTCGTGCTTACTGGCGACTCATCAGTAGGAGCCGGTATTACGCCCCTTAACCACTATATATTTGGTAGAAGAATGTGGATGAGATTATACTTTCCGTTCATGCTGCCTTTGGTTTATCCTTCTGGTCACAACTGAACTAATTTGTTACTAGGTTCGCAAAACCTAATACATACTTGCATACTAACCAATTTCATGTTTTTCAATTTGGATTATACAAAACTATAATTTTTGTCGAATTTACATATACTACTGATGCATATGGACTCAATCCACCTGTACAACACTTCTAAAAGTATATATATATAGTATATATATATATATATATATATATATATATATATATATATATATATATATATATATACATATCAATTTTTATAGATATTTAAAATTATATTACGCTTCCAACGTGTCTAATAGTAGCAACAACGTTTAAGACACACGAAAGACGAGTTTATTTGTACAATCGCAACATCAAGAGGGTTCCGTTTAATCCTTGCCAGTCAACACGGAACCAGCTAATCTCACTACTTCACGAAGATCGTGCTTCGAACAACGCGTGTGTTCACAGAGTGATGTGCTAAGCTAGCGAGACACGACGATGTTGGACGCTTACTGACAGCTAGTGGATGTGGTCCGCTGGGCGCTGCCCACACTCCACCAAAAGAGGGACACGCATCGCGGAGACACGCAGGTGCGGGTTTTCATTCGAAAAGCGGTGTTTGTTAGAGTTCCATCAAATGCACTGGCTTGTTCATGTTGTGCGTATGCTCGTAAATTGATTCGCCCTTGGAAGGCTTTGTTTGCAGCCAGCGTCATCCTGACGCAAGTCGCAAGGTGAACATAAGAAAAAACATACGGTTTTGACCACAATAAAGTACGTCATCCCGCATAAAATCTACGCATTCATCAGCTTATGTGGTTAGAACTCTTTCGTTACATCGCATCAAACGGTGTTCCGTGGTAATGTTCTTTCAGACATTAATCTTGATATATTATTAATCGCTATATCAACCTGTCTAATGACCAATGTATTCGCCACTTGTTAATCAATGAGAAGCCTGTAATGACTAGAATAAAAGTAAACATGAAATTAAATAGGCGTCTACAGGCTAAAATTTGAGACTTCACAAACTTGAACCAAATGTAAGAAATTCATTAAACGGTGATTTAATGAATGTTACGCGAGACAGCGTGCGACTTCATATATAGGTACATAATTATGTGCTACTGAATGCTTACCTAGTCTACAATGTTCACTTACGGAAAACTCGTTTTGGCTGGACGGTTCGGCTCAGACGAAACCGGAGTATCGTAAACAGTCTTTAAGGCAGCTTTAAGACAAGATGTAGATTCAAAAATGAAAGGTCTCTTAAGGTAATTGGAAAACTTCAGATATAGCTTGGAGATCAACGTGGTAGGTCATACGTGCCTGTTACACAGAGTACAGACCAAACAAAATGTTGGGAATGTAAATTTATATCGCAATCTAAATTAAACAGCAAGTTATGTAATATATTTCTGAGACTAATTTCTACCTTCTAACAATCAACGTTAAAGCAAACTTGGCAAAAGCCTAGCCCTTACATATCCGCTGTAAAGAAAACTTACCGGTGAACATATGCGATGGTTCGGAAAACTTTCCGATTCTGTAGTCGACTCTGAATCCGACTGAATCTGATACCGCAAGGCGTTCCCAATTACCTGATGACGTTTCAGCCTTGGGTAATAACGATCCTGGGTTGGCTTAGCAACATCGCTAACCGCGCTTTCTTTGCCTACCTTGAATCTGTTGTCATTGTTAACATCTCCGTTGATTGTTTTATTTGCTGAAATTCCCGTTTTCAGGATAAATGTTTTCCCCGACTCAGGTTGAAGAAGATCACAATGGTTCTCGTCTGGCCGAGTGCTTCCTGGTGCATTCTGGTTAAACAAAAACGGTTGTGAGTATTCCAAGTCGTCAGCTGGTATTTGCGCAACTTGCTGTGTTGTTTCTAACCATCTTAAAACTGCGGGAGCCGACAGACCACGCGGCACTCGATGTTGTTGCATCGAGAGGCCTTGCAAAAGCCCACTTGATAAAACAGCAGGACGCAATCCGCCACTTGCTGCTGTACTATGAGTATCAACATTTTTTACGCCGCTTTGTTCTATCGGTAAATAAGGATTTTGAGCTCGACAGGATTGCTCAAACGAATCGCTGTGATCGAGGTCACCTGGCATAGTCGACTGTGTAGCTTGTGCACGGTGAAATGGAGATCTTTCTGAGACATCGAAAGAGCAATCAATTCGTTCTCTCAAATTTTTTTCGTTTTTCAAATGAGATGTGGCGTCTGTTAAGGTGATTTAGGAAATGTAAAGGTGTACACACTTACTTTAGTTTATTTAAAATCAAGTTTGCGAGCATAAAGTAAACACCAATCCCAGTTTATTTAACAAAGTCGTCGAATAACACAGCACAGATAACGTCAGTCACACGTATTGACGCGTTTTGACCTTCTATAACCATCATCAGAGTACAACGGCAAACTGACTAACGAGGATCAAACCGCATTGAATATATATGGAAATCAAATTTAGTTATGCGGCTCTCACGTCCAGTAGTCTCGCATACATTGAACTTGACTGGAAATGTCGGCTGCACAATTTCTATGCAGTCACGAACATTAACTGTTTGCAGCTTTCGCCACATATACATATATAGGCAATACAATTTAACAAAAATTGATTGCGCGGGTGGTGGTAACAATTATTTAAATCAAGTTTGCGAGCTTGAAGTAAACACCAATCCCATCGTATTTAACCAGTCGTCGAACAACATAA
The DNA here is from genome assembly GCA_029291075.1 of Eudiplozoon nipponicum. NCBI lineage: Eukaryota > Metazoa > Platyhelminthes > Monogenea > Mazocraeidea > Diplozoidae > Eudiplozoon > Eudiplozoon nipponicum. The sequence goes on along the minus strand of JAQBSW010005423.1, from coordinate 9,855 downwards.
CAAAACTACCGCCAGCCGCAACGCACTGACGCGTTTCGACCTTCCATGATCATCATCAGAGTACGACGGCAAACTGACTATCGAGGATCAAACCGCATTGAATATATATGGAAATCAAATTTAGATATGCGGCTCTCACCTCTAGCAGTCTCGCATACATTGAACTTGACTGGAAATGTCGGCTGCACAATTTCTATGCAGTCACGAACATTAACTGTTTGCAGCTTTCGCCACATATACATATATAGGCAATACAATTTAACAATAATTGATTGCGCGGGTGGTGGTAACAATTCTTTAAATCAAGTTTGCGAGCTTGAAGTAAACACCAAACCCATTGTATTTAACCAGTCGTCGAACAACATAACAAAACTACCGCCAGCCGCAACGCACTGACGCGTTTCGACCTTCCATGATCATCATCAGAGTACGACGGCAAACTGACTATCGAGGATCAAACCGCATTGAATATATATGGAAATCAAATTTAGATATGCGGCTCTCACCTCTAGCAGTCTCGCATACATTGAACTTGACTGGAAATGTCGGCTGCACAATTTCTATGCAGTCACGAACATTAACTGTTTGCAGCTTTCGCCACATATACATATATAGGCAATACAATTTAACAATAATTGATTGCGCGGGTGGTGGTAACAATTATTTAAATCAAGTTTGCGAGCTTGAAGTAAACACCAATCCCATTGAATTTAACCAGTCGTCGAACAACATAACAAAACTACCGCCAGCCGCAACGCACTGACGCGTTTCGACCTTCCATGATCATCATCAGAGTACGACGGCAAACTGACTATCGAGGATCAAACCGCATTGAATATATATGGAAATCAAATTTAGATATGCGGCTCTCACCTCTAGCAGTCTCGCATACATTGAACTTGACTGGAAATGTCGGCTGCACAATTTCTATGCAGTCACGAACATTAACTGTTTGCAGCTTTCGCCACATATACATATATAGGCAATACAATTTAACAAAAATTGATTGCGCGGGTGGTGGTAACAATTATTTAAATCAAGTTTGCGAGCTTGAAGTAAACACCAATCCCATTGTATTTAACCAGTCGTCGAACAACATAACAAAACTACCGCCAGCCGCAACGCACTGACGCGTTTCGACCTTCCATGATCATCATCAGAGTACGACGGCAAACTGACTATCGAGGATCAAACCGCATTGAATATATATGGAAATCAAATTTAGATATGCGGCTCTCACCTCTAGCAGTCTCGCATACATTGAACTTGACTGGAAATGTCGGCTGCACAATTTCTATGCAGTCACGAACATTAACTGTTTGCAGCTTTCGCCACATATACATATATAGGCAATACAATTTAACAATAATTGATTGCGCGGGTGGTGGTAACAATTCTTTAAATCAAGTTTGCGAGCTTGAAGTAAACACCAATCCCATTGTATTTAACCAGTCGTCGAACAACATAACAAAACTACCGCCAGCCGCAACGCACTGACGCGTTTCGACCTTCCATGATCATCATCAGAGTACGACGGCAAACTGACTATCGAGGATCAAACCGCATTGAATATATATGGAAATCAAATTTAGATATGCGGCTCTCACCTCTAGCAGTCTCGCATACATTGAACTTGACTGGAAATGTCGGCTGCACAATTTCTATGCAGTCACGAACATTAACTGTTTGCAGCTTTCGCCACATATACATATATAGGCAATACAATTTAACAATAATTGATTGCGCGGGTGGTGGTAACAATTATTTAAATCAAGTTTGCGAGCTTGAAGTAAACACCAATCCCATTGTATTTAACCAGTCGTCGAACAACATAACAAAACTACCGCCAGCCGCAACGCACTGACGCGTTTCGACCTTCCATGATCATCATCAGAGTACGACGGCAAACTGACTATCGAGGATCAAACCGCATTGAATATATATGGAAATCAAATTTAGATATGCGGCTCTCACCTCTAGCAGTCTCGCATACATTGAACTTGACTGGAAATGTCGGCTGCACAATTTCTATGCAGTCACGAACATTAACTGTTTGCAGCTTTCGCCACATATACATATATAGGCAATACAATTTAACAATAATTGATTGCGCGGGTGGTGGTAACAATTATTTAAATCAAGTTTGCGAGCTTGAAGTAAACACCAATCCCATTGTATTTAACCAGTCGTCGAACAACATAACAAAACTACCGCCAGCCGCAACGCACTGACGCGTTTCGACCTTCCATGATCATCATCAGAGTACGACGGCAAACTGACTATCGAGGATCAAACCGCATTGAATATATATGGAAATCAAATTTAGATATGCGGCTCTCACCTCTAGCAGTCTCGCATACATTGAACTTGACTGGAAATGTCGGCTGCACAATTTCTATGCAGTCACGAACATTAACTGTTTGCAGCTTTCGCCACATATACATATATAGGCAATACAATTTAACAATAATTGATTGCGCGGGTGGTGGTAACAATTATTTAAATCAAGTTTGCGAGCTTGAAGTAAACACCAATCCCATTGTATTTAACCAGTCGTCGAACAACATAACAAAACTACCGCCAGCCGCAACGCACTGACGCGTTTCGACCTTCCATGATCATCATCAGAGTACGACGGCAAACTGACTATCGAGGATCAAACCGCATTGAATATATATGGAAATCAAATTTAGATATGCGGCTCTCACCTCTAGCAGTCTCGCATACATTGAACTTGACTGGAAATGTCGGCTGCACAATTTCTATGCAGTCACGAACATTAACTGTTTGCAGCTTTCGCCACATATACATATATAGGCAATACAATTTAACAATAATTGATTGCGCGGGTGGTGGTAACAATTATTTAAATCAAGTTTGCGAGCTTGAAGTAAACACCAATCCCATTGTATTTAACCAGTCTTCGAACAACATAACAAAACTACCGCCAGCCGCAACGCACTGACGCGTTTCGACCTTCCATGATCATCATCAGAGTACGACGGCAAACTGACTATCGAGGATCAAACCGCATTGAATATATATGGAAATCAAATTTAGATATGCGGCTCTCACCTCTAGCAGTCTCGCATACATTGAACTTGACTGGAAATGTCGGCTGCACAATTTCTATGCAGTCACGAACATTAACTGTTTGCAGCTTTCGCCACATATACATATATAGGCAATACAATTTAACAATAATTGATTGCGCGGGTGGTGGTAACAATTCTTTAAATCAAGTTTGCGAGCTTGAAGTAAACACCAATCCCATTGTATTTAACCAGTCGTCGAACAACGTAACAAAACTACCGCCAGCCGCAACGCACTGACGCGTTTCGACCTTCCATGATCATCATCAGAGTAAATTGATTAAAAATGTGGACAAAGGCCATTTATTTAGAGATTATTAAACATCGCTCTACAATCCAAGTATATATATATATAAATATATATATGATATTTATATATATATTTACATATATATTTATATAGGTATAATAGTTTATTTTAGTCAAATGGGCATATATTCTTTTTTTTATTATTTCTAGGAGTTGCTTAATTTCGCATTGTGCTTACTATTAATTTTGAAAACCATTAGTTTGTCCATACTCTCTCTTCCCTTTTCCCTTTATTTTTGACTTTGGCTTCGCTCTGATATTAAGTCTCTTTCAATCTGGGTAACTTGCTGCATTATATATGAACTAATTTGTTACTACGTGCACAATACCTCATATGCCATTGTATACATTAGAGTTTCCGTCTTGACAGTATTTGACATTCAAGGTCTTTCTTTATCAGCTTTGGATTTTGATTACTGTGACATTGTAATAGTGCAGTTATAAAAAAGATTTGATACTTTAATCTCTCCCTTACAACATCCTGCACACGAGATTCATTATATATACCGGGAATTCGAGACAGCTGAAATTATACACTGGTATGTATTGGTCTGCTAATTACAAATATATATATATATATATATATATATATATATATATATATATATATATATATATATAGATTATCACATTGGCTTAAATCTGCTATTGTGAGTATTGTGCTATGTTTATATGTGTTAACTGGCCTGAAGATGGAACGGGGATTATCGTTCCGAAACGTCGCCCTTAAACAAAGTTATGATAGAACGGCATTTTCATTGGGACGAATACAGACTCAGCCCGATCGAAGACAAAGCGGAAATGAAAATTTTGATCAATCGGATCTTTGTGAAACTGTCGGTGCAAAACTACAAGTCGCGTACGTAAAACGCGGCATTGGAAAATATGATACACTGATGCTTTACCGCCTTAAAACCGTGAAATTCCAATTTATCTGTGGACTATAAATGAACACTAAGTTACCCATTCCTAGTGACGTTATTTATCAGATCCTATATATTAGATGAAATAGGCTGACTTGCTCAAAAACATTACAATGTTGGCTGTTTAAATGTTCATCAATAATGTTTACTTGCAACGAATAAAATTAAATTTTAGAAATAGAAAGCATAGTGTGTTATTGAAGGGATGTGAGCATAAAATTTATTATTAACATTGGCTTAATACCATTTGAAAATTGAAAATATGCCTTTTACAAATCGAAATATTTAATATATATGTTATGTGATGCTCACAAAATATTCCAACTTTAATTATTATTTAATATTGAAAGTAATTAATTATCTAACCGTATTATTTTGCTTGACTATTATATGACGAAAATTTAATGACTGTGTTCGCCTTTAATCGCTATTTAAGTTCAAATAATTTTTTTAGATCAAAAGTACACGAGCAATTCTAAATTTTGCAGCTTTATATCAGTATTTTGCTACATACCGACAGTTGTATTAATAACTATCGTCAAGACTGCGAGCTCAATATAGGCACCTGACCCATTAATTACTTACATATACCTGTATAAAATAAGAATTGTATTGTGAAGAAAAGCCAATTTATCCAGTAGACCGGTTTAGTCCTTAATGGGAACTCATAGTGTGATGTCCAGAATTTGCAGCGGACAGGGCTCGAACCTGAGCACGCCTGCTTCGGAATCTGCTGCACTAACCACTGAGTCACTCCGCCGCACATTACACTACACACAACTTTCAGTTATATACTAACTAATGTGACTTGTTTAGTCCATTTTTACTTTAGGTGGAGCTCATATAGCATCCATTTAGACCGAACTTCCAACTAAAAATCCCAAACCTTTCATCACTGAACAGACACCACACTCCATGGGGACGTAGATATGAAACAAATATTTATATAATTAAACGAAAATTGGTTGCGCGGGCGGTGATAACAATTACTGTAATCAAGTTTGCGATCATGATATAAGAACCTGGCCCATTAATTTCTTGCATAAGTCAGTATAAACTAAGAATTTTTAATTGTAGAAATCATTTCATCAAGTAGATCGGTTTCGTCTTTATTGGGAACTCATCACGTACAAAAGATTTGCCTAGGTTCGAGGCAAATTCTGGCCAGTACGTGATATGTTTCCAATAAGGACGAAACCAGTTTACAAATGAATTGACTACTTACACTTTACAATTCGTAGTTTATACTGAACTATGTAAGTAATTAATGGGCCAGGTGCTTGAATCAAGATCATAACCTTGATTATAGTAATTGTTACCAACGCCCGTGCAACCAATGTTCGTCCAATTACATAAATGTTCATTTCAATACCACTTCCCAATGTAGTGTGGTATCTTTTCAGTCATGATAGATTAGGGATGGTTAGTTGGAAATGTCGGTCTATACGAATGGCACATTAGTTCCAGGAAATAAAATTAATATCTACACGTGCATTATTAATTTAAATTCAGAAACCAAATTTGTGTTAAAACAAAAACTAAATAAGAAACAGGTCTATACAGCACAGACGGAAAGGTCATTTTTTCGTCAGAACTAAACTTGATTTAAAAACTTGGCACGTTTTATAGTGAATTTTGATATGCTTACGTCATAAAGCAACGATCAGAAAGAGAGAAATTCGCATTAGAATGTACACATATACACGCACACATTTCACTAACTTATATTCAATTTGTGTATAGATTTACTTTGTTAATTTAGCTGAGGATTCAGAATTTTTCAAATGATAGCTTTTGCTGTCCGTAACTCCTGTGCATTTCTTGCTTTGAAAAACAAATATACTTTAGCATAGTTTTGAGCGTGCTTTTAAGAAATCATGTGCTCAACTATTGCGGAAGTCTACTATAGTTTGGCAATCACACTCAATTATAAAATGCTGTTGGGTTTGCTTTTTTAGTAATCAGCCAGCCCGATCAAATTTGTGCACAGACCACCTGTGGCATTTTTATTAACAAGTAATGTTACATATTTCGAATACAAGCAAGTTATCTTTTACATCTACATTCAACCAGCGTTTTGTTGTATGTAGAAAAATCATCCTTTTGATAGATATACGTTTAGTCAATACGATTTTACAACTTTCTTAATAATAGTACGTTACATTAACACACCTCATATATATTTGGAAGAATTTTTAAACTAGAAGCTATAGTTTTATTGCTTCTATATTGAACCTGAAGATATGTACCATTAGACTTCCCGATAAGCTGTCAATTTCCATTTAATTGATTTGCGTAAAGTATTGATTAGTAAATTTGAATTGACATTATTGGTTCACTTGTTAAGGAAATATTTAAATGACTTATGCGTACAGGGAACGACGTGCGGTTATAGCGAGATTTTGCTGTCAATCATAACGTCGTGCAGTTTTAAATGTTAAAAAAATTAAAAGTATCGCGAATAGGTATTGTTCACATTTCAATTCATATTAGCTATATGATTCTTTTTCGTTTACCTGACAATTCGTTCTCTGAATTGTTAATCAATGATATAAAATATAAAAATATACTAAAGTCTCATATAATTGGTGTGGATGGCGAAAATCCGAATATATTTTGGCCCAAGATAAGTTCCTCTATGCAGATTCTTGACTTCAACAACCTGAGCCTGGTGGCACAGTTTGTGGAACCTTCTCGTAAACGGTCGTTATCGAAAGTTGAAGCGCAATTTATCCTGTATAATAATGCTAATCAGTTTATAATAAATTCAATGACAAGAATTAGTGGTGCTAAAAATTTTTATAACAAAACGCGTACCCAGAAAGAATTTTTGAAGCAATTCCGAACTGCAAGACGACATTTTTTAGTTCAACTTTTAAGCAGGACGCAACATTTGATATAATTAATCTGCAAATTGATATAACGGCGAATAGTTGTACATCTGGTTCTTGTTTCTTTAAAAAATGCTTAATGAACATAAGTGTAAATGACAAGCCACTTGTGAATGATTAATCCAAGTTTGTTTATTAATATTCATTGCAATGCTGCTCATTGCGGAATAGTCGAATATTATAGAGGGGAATCAAAGAGCATTTTAGAGTAAAAATACACGGAAGACAGGAAAATATTTTCGCAATAGGTAAACACATTTTATTTAACAATCACGTGTCAGACCAGGCGGATTTTAAAGTTCTTTTCAAAAGAAGTGATGAAAATGAGTCACAGACAGACGAAGCGTTCATCTGCAGATATGTTAATCCACAAATAAATTTTAAAAAGGACATTTTGGCAACAATTGAACACAAACTAGTGATTCTCTGTGTGTGTGTTTATTTGTATGCACTTGCACTTTCTTTTCTGTTGTTCTATACTCTGTATGCCTAGTCCAACTCATTCATTTTGTAATTTAAGAATTTATTTTATAAAATAACAGTTTTTGAAGTCGGATTTAGTCCGAGTGAAAACTTTTCTTCTTTGACCAAAGTGCATATAGCCTCTTTAAAGTTGAATCAAAACTCACTAACAATTATGTTATTGAATTTGAAATGATAATATAAAAATAAGACTAAACTACAAATTTTTCATGAAATGATTATTTTAGAAAGCATTTTTGCTGTGTTTAACATTTACCACATGTTGAATCTTCTTGATTTCGACTCTTCAGCAAGTTTTGATTTGCGCATAATACCGTAAATCTGTATGTGACGATGTTTTAATGTTTATGCTCTTGTCCTTCCACTACGGTACCATGTCGATTAATCAAGAAAACAGAATAATATTTGGACTGAAATGACCGTCGTTCATAATTGGTTAGCCGATATCGTTTATCGTATTAACTAATACAAACTAGGTATGGCGAATTTAAAGATAAAACCCTCGTACTTTTAATTAGAATATCAATCGTCTTGGAGTTTCAAGGGGTATATATCTTAGGAAAATTAAACATTTAATATAAAGCGTATGTTTATTGTAAACAGAGGCATATTAATTTCTGGAGAACTCAACTGCAATTTATAGTCGTTTACTTATGTATATTCTTGGCTTTTATTTGTTCAAATGGATGAGAATTATTCTGATTTTCAATTTAATTTTGTCCATTATGTTTGTTTATTATATGTTTGTTTGTTAGTTTGTAGGTCTGAGTTTTTCTATGTTTGTGGGGGTCATTCTTATTGAAATAAAAAGTGATGTTTGATATCCAGTTATTCTCGCATTGGTGGATTTCAATTTTAACCAGACTTTCGCCTTGTTGGCTATTGCAATTACAAATGTTTACCACTGTCTACTGTATTTTGTATCGCATTGTTCATGAGTTCTTTATTATCCGCCTGGTGGCAATGCAATTTATGCAGATTGCAGCGTTGATAACTCATTATGTAGTGTATATTCCGGCACTGTTAGGAAATAGTGTGATGCTGTTTTCCCAGTATGTAGCAAATGCGATCGTATATTCTTTGACTCAGGTCAAATATGTGTTCGGGCTTGCACGCATGCAGGAATATCACTCTTCGTTTGTGTAATTAGTGGCCAGGCAATTAAAGTATCATTCTGGTGGAACTTTGGAGTTTTTAGGCCTGATCTGTTTTCAGAATCCCAAAACGTGGTTTTTCATATTTTTCTAATTAAAATTTATTCTCGCTTTAATAAATTCCTTTTTGTTATCTGGTAGGAATTTTGATCGACCATTTTTTAGCTCGTACTTGGAAATTCTATAAGCATCGGCTTCAAGAATAGCAACACCTGATACTTTATTGGGTGTGGCAAGTGGTATAGCTGTGTCTGATTGTAGTTTGATTAATCCACCCATTTGTTTATTTAATGATTTGGCTGATTTAGAAATTCCTTATGTACAGTTCAATTGGGTTAACTCTCTCAGCTTTAAACTCTCGTTTAAACTTGAAAATTGACAACCAAGTGATTGAGCAATTCTCTTATAGGCTTGGAGTTTTGATTAGTAGTACTCGATGGCATTGCAGAATAGATGGCTCATTCGTGATATGGTCTGTTTCTGGTTAGTTCTTCTGTGCTTCCTGAAGAATCATTTTGGCACAACATCTGATTGCAAACACGATTTGAATGAGTAAGTTTTATCCAGAAGCTTGGCACTCATGAATTACGTTGCAGAACAGGCAATTTGTCCATTTTGAGTATAAGACAGGCCTCACTCTTTAGTAATCTTTATTATATGCAGGGCCTTTGAAAATTAAGCAATATATTTATTTAGAAAGTCAAAACACATTTAATAACAAAGTGGATGATCATTTTGGATAATGGTTCGTGTATTTCGAGACGGAATTATTCATGAAATAAACCGACGATTGTCCATAATCAAAATAAAATTTTCTCTTTAATCTGTTCTTTTTTCCTGGAAAATATAATGTTTAATGAAACGAACATTGGTTGCGTGGGCGGTGATAACATTTACTATAATCCAGGTTGTGAACTTGATATTAACACCTGACCCATTAAGTACATACATTTTGTCAATATGAACTACAAACTTTTATAATGTAGAAAAGGCAATTCATCCA
>JAQBSW010005422.1:0-57637 GCA_029291075.1 Eudiplozoon nipponicum | reverse complement strand
CGCGTACGCAAAACGCGGCATTGATAATAATGATAAATATGTATAACAGCATATATACAAATGTAAGCAAATTTTTGAGATTAATAAATATCAACCTTATCTCACGATACATATAGTTAATTAATTAGCATATGTATTTCATTATTTATAATCACATTGTCTATTCTAATCATTTATAAATCTTTTTACTATCTACTAAATGCCGATTTTGAGAGAGCATAGGAGTAAATAGGAATTTTTTCGTTCTAAGTCATTCTCAATCAGTTTCCAGGTTTATGATTAACTCCGGTTAATTTGCATCCCGTAATTTTATCCTGAAAAAGGCTTCATTAAATATTGGTTTTTCTACCGATATTATATTCATTAAACCATCGCCCAATTTTACTTTAATAGACTCTAAATAGCCCAGTTTCTCTGATGCGGTTGCATAATGCGATGCGATTGGATCCATCCCACTCTATTTCGTGACCTTGAAGGACGTTTTTATTTGCGGACCTAGATTAATTTAAATTACAAGATCTACTCTTTGACTAACGCACCTTTCATTTTTCAATTAGTTTCCTCTTGCACACATTTATGTGATGTGATAACTTTTATTATATTGTACATTTTCCAATATTATTATTTGATGGAACATGTGTGGTTTGAATTAAAATAAAGATATTCTATTCTATTCTATTCTATTCTATTCTATTCTATTCTACTTAACCGTGGTTTCAACATGGCTATTCTTAATGAAAGATCGGTTATAAATGAATGAATTACTGAGGCTGTCAGAACGACACAACTTATTTCGGATAAGGATAGGGTGAAATTTGAATTAGACGTTGCCTCAATGGTTTTAACACACCAAGAGGATAAGGTTAAGCCTAACTATGAAATTAAACGTCTCAGAAAGAATTTAGTATCAAGTAATGTTATATGTCAAAAGGCGGATAAAGGCGGATAAAGGCGGAGCTACATTTCTAATGAATCAATCCGATTATAACAATAATATGATAGAACAATTAAGTAATGCTGAAGTATACACTAAAATAACAAAAGATCCTACTGATAAGTTACATGGGCAAGTAAAATTATTAATCAATAATAAGATTGCTAATGAGGAATTGGATTCGACGCATGGTAACACTCTCATTGAAAGAGATACGGTTGCACCCAGACTTTATGGTTTAGTTAAAGTGCATAAGCCGGGTAATACTTTAAGTATTATAGTGAATGTACAATACTTCACAACATATAAAATTTCTAAGTTTTGTGCCATAGAATATGAAAATATTCCTATTTCTTAGAACATACCTTGCTTAATTCATATCATTTGGTTGAAATTGTTGATAAATGTGTACTAGAAGAAAATGATAGATTAGTTATCTTAGATGTTGTATCTATGCACACGAATATAGCGGTACCTGAGGCTCTGGGTTGTTTTAGACGTTTCCTAGTTGATAACCCCTTAATATTAGAAGGAAGCAAAATGACGATAGAACAAGTCATGGAGATGATGCGTATTTTTATGTCCTCCACTTATTTTAAATTTTGGAAGGAATTTTATGAACAAATTCGAGGCGTTCCAATGGGTCAAACTTTGTCGGTACCAATAGCTAATATCTTTATATATTATATTGAAAATAATCTGTTAGATAAGACTCCACTGAAATCAAAATTGTACCTACGTTTCTTTGATGACATACTAATGATCTGGAACCATGTGGATAATAAATTGCTAAATTTCTGAAATTTAGCTAATCAAATGAGCGATCTTCAATTTACCTAAGAAAGGGATTCATCGGGTGAATTACCATTTTGGGATGTCAAATTAATTAGAAATGGTCAGATATTGGGAAGAGATATTTATAGGAAGGATATTTATTCAGGAATCCTTGTTAATTTCAAGTCTAATCTCCCGTATCGTATGAAAGTTGGTATCTTAAAGCCATTAACATTAAGAAGTCTCAAGTTAACAGATATTAAGCATAGGTAGTTAAAATTAGTTAGACTACGCAATAAATTCAAGGCTAATGGTTACCCTCCTCATTTAATAGATGGAACAATGTTGGACTTCGTGAAGAAATTTAATCCTAGTTTGAGTGTTCGCATTATGAACAAAACACGTTTACAAGTTTATCGCCATTTCAAATTTTCGTAATGTTTGGTTTACACTGCTAAGTGTGTGTTTATAATGTTACAATTTTCTATATTAAAATCGCAATCTTGATTAATATAATTGGTATCAACGCATGAGCAACAGGTTTTTTTTGTTTATTTATATAAAGCTTTAATTCAATTCTACTTGCCTATGTAGCATGCTTTAAGTTCTATATTGAGATATTTTAGGTAGATGATAGGAACTTTATTTCAATAGGATCCATTATAATTTCCACATGTTTAAAAGGATAGCAAAGAAAAATTTCTTGATATGTAACTTCAGTTACTTCACTCTTTAAATATATGTGGTAAACTAGATAGAAAAATAATTTGCGAAGTATATGTGCGCAGGTTCGAGCTCTGACCGCGGGAATAGTTTGAAAATTCGTGCAGGGTAATCATTAAGAATGAAACCTATCTACTTGATTAATTACTTTTTCTACATTATTCAATTTTAATTTCATATTGTCAAATGTACGTATGTAGTGGCCCTGGTGTTTACTGCCAGATCGGTCCTTTGAATAAACTAATGGCTGTCACCGCTTAGGAAACCGATTTTCGTTGAATAATATAAATGTTAAATTAATTAACGTTTGTTTGAATAGCATATTGTCTGTTCAACAATGGAAGCTTGGGCGTGGTTTGCTGGAATGTTATGTTTGAATTATGTTATCTAGTCTCCGTGTAAGGAGAGGCAGATCAAAGAAGCGTTTCTTAATATATAAGTGAACTCACACGTAAATGCTTTTCTGTGTGGCTGATTGGATAGAGAATAAGTCTGCAAAGTACACGTGCGTAAGTTCGAGCTTTATCCGCGTGAAATATTGGACAATTAGTGAAGTGTCTTCATTAAGGATGCAAGCCGTCTAGTGGATTTGTTGCCGTTTCTAATGTAGGCAATTTTATTTTATAATGTGAAATATAGGTAAGCAAAGTGACTGCTGTTTAAAACGAGATCGCATTCTTGATTCAATAATGGCTTTCACCACACGGAAAACCGATTTTCGTTAAATTATGTAGATATTCAATTCAATAACGTTTACCTGGGCAGATTGTTTTCTGTTCTCCAATGAATTGATCTTGGTTTTTTAGAACATTATGTCTTATTGATACCACATAATCTGCGCATATTCGAAAGGCAAACGAAGAAACATTGGCTAATATGTACTGGAAGCTGGAGTCTAACATCTTTTATGTGGATCAGTGGTAGGAACAATTTCTGTGAAGCACACGTACATTCGTACGCAATCAGATCACGGGAAGTTTAGACAGTAGGTGAACAGTTCTCAATAAGAACAAAACCCTTTTACTGACATAATTGCCTTCAGTAAATTATGGCATGCTATTTTATTCTGGCAAATGTATATCTATACTAGGTCTGATTTTTATATCACAATCGTATCCTGAATTAATAAAATTGTTCTCGCCGAGGTAGAAACCGTTTTTAACTGAATGCTCAAAAATTTCAATTCAATACAATTTGCAGAGTTTAAGTGATTTCTGTTCTATTATGATAAATTGGCGGTGGTTTTTTGGAAATTAATGTCTATATGATAACATGTCTGTAAGAGTAACCAAGAAATAGTGATTATTATATAAAAGACACCACCTGTTAAAACTTTGCTGGGGGCTTAGTGAATAGATCAATGGACACCGAGGAGGTGTGCCCAGGTTCGAGCACAGTCGGAGGCGAATTTATGACGGTTCGTAAAGAGTTCTTATTATGGACGAAACTCGTTTTCTGGATGAATTCACTCTTCTTCATTATACAACGTTTAGTTTATAATAGCAAATATATGCACAAACTGGGACTGGTGGTCTTATCGAAATCGCAAAGTTTGATAGAATTATTACTTTCACCTCAAAAGCAACACTATATTTTAAAATTTACAAAACGTTAGATTTAATACCATTTGCGAGAATAGTGTGAAAAATTTGGGTGTTGTTCCCTGAAATATGTGAATAATATATGCCATAGATTCTCCACAAAATTGAATGGATCACTGAGAAACATTGGTTTCTGTACAATGGACGCTGATTCTTTAACCATGGATGGCAAGCTCAGTGGTAAGAGCAACAGGAACTAATGCAGATTTTAGCAGGGTGGAGCCAAGTTCATGACAGTACGTCAAGTGTTCTTAATATGGGCGTAACCCGTCTACTGGGGAATTGCCTCATCTTCATTATGCAATTTTAATTTCATACTGCGTAATGTAAGTAAATAATCGTATCCTTGATTAAATTATTGGCATTCATCGCACGGGAAACCGATTTATGTTCAGTTCAACACCTTTTGTCCGAATAGCGTGTTGTCTGTTCTACAATGAGAGATTGGGCTTGTGGTCAAGAAAATTAAGTTTTTCCAGCTTTAGCTACATATATAATTCTAAATAATACGATTAAACAAGCATTGATTGTGCGGGTGGTACGAACAATACTTTAAATCAAGTTTGCGAGTTCGAAGTAAACACCAGTTCCTTTATATTTAAACAGGTGGCGAACTACAAAGCAAAATTTCCGTCATTTATACGTATTGACACTTTTCGACATTTATTAATCATAATCAGTGTACGACGGTAAACGGACTGGCCAGGATCAAACTGTCATGCATATTCTTGGAAGCAAATTTAAATATACGACTTTCATCTCTAGTAGGCAATTTCTATGTAGTCAAGAACATTAAACTTATTGCAGATTTAGCCACATACACATAGTAAATCCATTTAAAAAAATAATTTATTGCGTGGGTGGGGGTGAATATTCTGCAAGTCAATATTGCTAACTTGAAGTAAACACTCATCTCGCTTTATTTCACCAGCCGTCGAAGATCATAACAAAACTAACGTCAGTCACAGGTATTGCCGCCTTCTGACCTTCCATTGTCATCATCAGCTTACAATCGAAAACTAATAAGCTAGGATAAAACCGAAATGCATATTTATGAAGAGATAAATTGAATATGGTATCTGAAATTTAATAGACTCACATAAAGTGAACTTGACTGGAAATAACGACTAGAAAGCTTCAATGCAATAGGGAACATTAACTATTTTGCAACCCTCGCTGTATATTTGTGAAATATATTTTTTTTAAATTTATTGCGCGGAGAGGGTTAATAACACTGGAAGTCAAGTTCGTGGACTTGAAGTAAACACCAATCCGATTCTATTTAACGCGTCACCGAACGGCATAGCAAACCTACCGTCAGTCACAGTCACTGACGCGTACAGACCTTCCATAATCATCATCAGATTACGAATGGAAACTGACTAGCAAGGATCAAATCGCATGCATAGTCTTGAAATGCAAATTTGGATAAGCGACTGTCACCTCCAGTATACTCGCAAATATTGTATTTCACGGGAAATGTTAGCTGAACAATTTCTATGCAGTCAAGAGCATCAAATTTCCGCAGCTTTTTTCACATACATTTATGTTATACAGTTAAACAATCATTAATTGCGCGAGAGGGGTTAACAATCCTGCAAGTCAAAATTGCGAACTTGAAGTAAAGACATTCGATTTGTTAAATTTGGGAAATTTACCGTTTCATCAGCACCATGTTACCTGGTCATTAATTTTATCATCCAAAAACCGTATGTTAAATTTTGTCTTCAGTAGAGATTTGTCCAAAAGCCCATTTGCCAACTAATACATAAAAAATGTTTGCTATTTGGAAGTACAAGAGTTGTCTCATTTGGACACTTCAAGTTTGTTTAAAATATCGTTTCTTAAATTTTCAATAAGAAGAGGATATACATATACAAACCTGTCCATGGTGTGTTCGATCGTCATTTTAATTCCTTCTTATATTAAAGGGTGATCAACTAGGAAACGTCGAAAGAAATCCATGGCTTATGGTAACGGTATATTCGTGAACGTAGATAATACACCTTAGCTTACTAATATTTCAACTTCATCAAGTACACATTTATCCACAATTTCAACCAACTTATACGAATCCAACTATGTAATGTCTAAGAACTAGGATTTTTTTTCATTCTATGACACAGAAAATTAGAAATTTTATACCTAGGCAATGTTGGACCTAGACAATAATTCTTACTGGATTACCAGGCTTATGCACTTTAACTAAACCATACACTTTGGGTGCAAATGTATCTCTTTGTATGAGAGTGTTACTATGCGCCAAATCACCAAAAGTAATACTATTGATTAATAATTTTACTTGCCCTTGTATCCTATCCGTCGTGTCTGTTGTTATAACTTACCTATTCTATCATATTACTATTATTATTATTATTATTATTATTATTATTATTATTATTATTATCGTATTGACTCATCAGATCTGAAGCCCCTCCTTTATCCGTTTTTAGACACAATTATTCGATATTAACTCCTTTCTGAGAAGTTGGATATCATAGTTTGTCTCAAGTTTACCCTCTCGATGTGTGTTAGAACAATTGAGGCAACGTCTAAATCCAATTTCATCTTATACATTTCTAAAAGAAGTTGCGCCGATTCAACAGACTCTGTTATTATCTCATTTCTAATTGACCTTTCATTCGGAATTGCCCTTGTTAAACCATTTACAATCCATTTAGTTATAATTAAATTAATACTGTATTGTTAAGGTCTTTATATTCACAAACAAGCAATTTTTCTATTATTTCTAATTCTAGCATTTTTAACATTCGTTACTACGCGCGAAATGCAAAGAAATATAAACGAGTTTGTGAGCTCGGACTAACGATTACTTCTTCGATAAATAAAAGTAGCGCTAACATTCGGTGAAGCTTGTAGAAATTATTGAAAATTAGTTAGCTAACACATCCAAAATGTAAATTAAAAAAAAGATATCATCAGTTTCATAATAGACTTTAAATCTGAACGTTCAGTAAACTAAAAGACATTAATGTTGGATTAAATAATAATTGATTTAACGGCTTCAATTCTTTAAATGAAGTATGCGAGTTTGAAGTAAACACTAATCTCATTGTATTTAAACAGTCGTCGAACAACATAACTGGCGGTAGTTTTGTTATGTTCTTCGACGACTGGTTAAATACAATTAGATTGGTGTTTAGTTCAAGCTCGCAAACTTGATTTAAAGAATTAATTTCGGTTGAAGAATTAGGAAAAGAATTTACATTGTTTACTTTATCGATTTTAATTTGGTAGTGTACTCAAAAAATTTGTATAAATCTCAAGGCATTGTAAACGAAAACGCATGAAAGTTGATGAGCTGCAGCAAAAGTGTAAACTGAAAGTTTCTTTACATATGAATTTAGAACTGATATGTAAGCTCACTGTGACAAGATAGTCTTATTTTAATTGCAAATATAGTACCTACGTGTTTAATCAGAACATGCCAGAAGATAAAATACTCGAATATATTCAATATATTTTGTTTTAAAGGTGCATTATTAAACTATTTTCGCATGTGGTCGTCAACAAGATTGCGGACGAAACAAATACTGGATCAAGTTAGGCGGAAGATTATAGGACAAAACGACAAACTGAAAGTGCCAAAACTAATTCGACAGGTCACAGAAAAATCAGCAAAAGTGGTGCAAGGTTTTGCAAAATTCGCACCGAAATTATTAGCTAAGAAAAATGCAAGTCAGGCTCGGGAAATGGAAGTAACTTTGACAAGAAGCACAGTGAAGCAGACATTCGAGCATTATTATGAATATAATATAAAACTATTCAAAGAGCTATCAGATCGCGAAAACACAGAGCAGACTGTGGAAGAGGTAGCACAGAAGTTGATACAGGAAAATATAAAATGCGTTCTGTACAAACTACCGATACAATTGACGCACGAAAACATAAATCAGTTTTTGAAAGAGGCAGCACAACGGAGGTTGCATGTATGCTTCGAACGTGCTATGGAACAATTGAAATTTTTATTGTGGCACGACAACATAAATCAGTCAGTGCAACACTCAGCAATCCAGTGGTTTCAGGTTAGTTTCGAAAGTGTTGAGGAGCATTTACGGAGACTACTGGCGCACGACAATATAAATGTGGCTGTGAAAGTGGCAACGCAGTCTTTGTTTCATGAAAATTTCACACATGCTTTAGATCCGTCGCGAGAACAATTGACGTGCGAAAGGATAAATCAGGTCGTAAGTGAGGCAGCACTGCCATTGTTGGAAGAATGTTTAGAATGTGTTTGGGTGCAATTAGCAACACTACTGGAACATGAGAACATAGATGAATTCGACAAAGAGGCGGCACAGCAGTGGTTGATGCTAAGTTTCCAATCAGCTCTGGACCAATTACAAAAATTATTGACACATGACAAAATAAATGAGGCTGTGATACAGACAGCACACCAGTTATGGCAGTTAAATTACAAAGTCGTTATGAAGCCTTTACAAACACAATTGACCGGCGAAACCTTATCTGTAGGTGCGATAGAATCAGTGCATGATCAGTTGCAGATTAGTTACGAAAATGCTCTGCATTCACTACAACATCAATTGACGCGCGATAACACAGATAAGTCTCTAATAGAGGCCACACAGCTGCTATTGCAATTGAGTTACGAACAGGCTTTGGAATTGTTTAAAAACCTGTTGACGGACGACAACATATTTCCGTGTGTGGAAAGCGTGGTACAGCGTTTTATACGGGTAAATTCTGTGCTGCGGTAGAGGAGGTAAGATAGTTGTCCAAGCATGAAAGTAGCAATTCAGCTATGAATTGTGTACATATGCAAATTTGCCCTATAACTATTATCAGTAATTTATCAAATTATAAGCCGTTTGATAGGAATGACAATTTAATAAATATATTAACTGTTCCTTTTGCCAAGGACTTATGTTAACACGGAAAGTCATCTTTTACAGTTAATACAGGTCCGAAGCGTTTGAGTGAGATAATTTTATGTGAGCACATCAGTGGTAAACATCTTCTTAATACATATTGTGCAACGTTTCTGATGTAATGATGCTATCTGTTTGAATCTTTCACTTCTTTATACGTTTTATTACTTGTTCTAGTTTTCGGTTTACTTATAAAAATAAAACTTTATTGTTCTAAATCAGTCCACAAATATCTATTTTTTCGTTTGTTTATATGGTGAAATTAGACGAAATGTGGATATATTTGGGCGCGTTATTTATATTGTCATTAAATCAATCAATATCAACAAGCGAGCGAATCAGTTTAGAATGTG
The DNA here is from genome assembly GCA_029291075.1 of Eudiplozoon nipponicum. Taxonomy (NCBI): domain Eukaryota; kingdom Metazoa; phylum Platyhelminthes; class Monogenea; order Mazocraeidea; family Diplozoidae; genus Eudiplozoon; species Eudiplozoon nipponicum. The sequence continues at coordinate 48,342 of JAQBSW010005422.1, read as the reverse complement.
GATTAGGGAAATATAACTTTTATATATTAATGCGTTCGGAAGTCCTAAGCATCAAATGCCTTTAATGAATTTTCAAAGTATAATTAAATAAGGAAATTAGAAAATCAATGCAACATTAATTTTAATAAGTTGAAAAACATCCATGGAAAATTGTTTTTTTTTAAAAATAAAGATAAAATCACTATGAAGAAATTATAAAAACCAATTCACATAGGAAAAAAAGTATTTAAAACTCCTTTTAAGACTATTGCTACAACTACTATTAATACTACCAATTCTACTGATATTGATACTACTACTAATGCATATTATTCCACTATTATAATATGCCGATTCGTGACTTTCGCACAATTGTGAATAATTCAAATTTTCACGTGGAATATAAGTGAACACTAGTTAGACCATTTCTATTTGGGAGTTGAAACTGTTAGTCTCGTTTCGTTTTAATAACATGTTCGTTATGATAATATCCAGCAGCACTCCTCTTCTGATTACACTGGCGATGCTACATAGAGGATTCACAGGTCAGAATAAGAATAAAAGTAAATGCCCCAGAAATTAATTGACAGAAAATTGAGATTTGGCACACTGTGCGTATTCTGACTTTAGGTATATAGGCACGTTGCAATCGGTCAAAATTTTACACCAATTAATGTGTCAAACTTCGCATAGATGCAGAACACTAACAATTGATTGCATTTTCATGCATTTATCCTGTTTGGTAATATTTTCATGTGGTCGTAGAAATCAATATTAAAAGATGCACATTTCGCAACACAATGAAAAAACGAATATTCTCGATGCAGACTGGTGGCACTGTTTCTATGATGTTGGACTTGTTAAATGCAATGGGATTAAATGAACATTGGCTGCGCGGCCGGTGATAACATTTATCATACAATCAAGGTTGTGAACCTGATACAAACACTTGACCCATTAATTACTGACAATGTACCTACTTAATGGATCAAGTATTTATATCAACTTCACAACCTCGATTATATAATAAGTGTAATGGGATTGGTGGTTACTCCAAACTCGGACATATGATTTAAACAATTGCTACCCCCACACGCGCAATCAATGTATGTTAAATTGTATTACCTATATCGATGGGGCAAAAGCAGCAAAAATTTAATGTTCTTAACTGCATAGAAATTGTGCAGCCGACATTTCCTTCAAGTTCAATGTATGCTAGTCTACTCAATGTTTATGCAGCATACCTACATTTGCTTTTCATATATATGCATTGCTGTATGATCCTCGCTGATCATCTTTACGTCGTACTCTGATCATGATCATGGAAGGTCGAAACGCGTCACTACGTGTGACTGACGGTGGTTTTGCTATGTTGTTCGACGACTGGTTAAAAAATTACATCACTACCTCTGACTGTACTGACACATTCAGTACGTGAGACTTAGATCAACATTAACTTATGCATTTTTATTTTTACTGAATTCATATTTCTTTTTAAAGGCACTGGTAAATGCCATCGTCAGATGTTCTGTTTGTTATAAAGAAATAACATATATTCAAGTTTGTATTAGAAGCTGCGCACCCAGTAATAATTGTTTCAAATAGGACCAGAAGGATAAAACAAATTGAGCGTGATCTTAAGTTATTATCTCATGTAAATATTACTGCTTGTGTACACAGTTTTTTAGGTGATTGGACTTTACAATCGTCCCGTATTCTTTGACCAAATATATAATTGGTATATTGTGTTTAGAGTTAAGATAATCTTGACTCTTCCGATAAGTATTGGGGCACTGAGATGAGTCTCATTGACAATCCGGGTTAAATTATCATGTTTTTCTGTGAGGTACAAACAGGTCCAATGAACTGATTGTAATAATTGTTATCACCATCCGCGCAACCAATTTTCGTTTAATTATATCAATTTTCATTTCACTACCAATTTCCCATGTGATGTGGTTCTGTTTAGTAATGACAAACTGGGGGTGGTTAGTTGGAACTGTGGGTCTTAATTGATGCCGTATGAGCTCCATCTAAAGGAAAACTATACTAACCAATTTACATCAGTAAGTATATAAGTGAAGATTTTGTGTAGTGTAGTGTGCGGCAGGGTGGCTCAGGGTTTAGAGCACCAGTTTCCGAAGCAGGCGTGCCCAGGTTCGAGCCCTGTCCGCGGCATATTCTGGCCAGTACATGTTGAGTTCCCAATAAGGACGAAACCGGTCTACTGGATGAATTCCCTTTTCTACACTATACAATTCTTAGTTTATACTGACATATGTAATTAATTTATAGGTCAGGTGCTTATATCAAGACAGCAACCTTTATTATAATAATTTATTTAACTAACGATTGTCACTGATCTCGTAAACAAGGATCGGCTAATCGTATGAAATAGGGCCTAGATCTTTTTTTTCTCGCATAAATGAAATGCATTCATCATTATATAAAACGACGAAGCACCATAGTGAAATACGTGTTCCCGTAGTAGAAGTTGTTAACAAGAAGAGATTACCAGTAAATAATTGGATAGATGTAGTGTAGTGAAATGTCTATAACTAAACAACAATAATAATCGGGGTGACTAGGCATTCTTTGAATGCGTAATAGATCAAGTTAGTTAAAAGGAAAATTAGGTTGACAAAAGTTCATCATCACATAAAAGAGTATGCTACCCTACTTTATAATTATGAGCAATATTTAGTCGCGCATTCGCTATAAGAGAAATCATACTCGTTCAATCCTAGTGAGTATAGGTTATTTAGATTCATGTTTGTCTCGTAGACCGTTTTATATCTAAGGTTTTTATGCAGAAGCTTCACGGAGCATGTACATCTGGAGAGGTAATTGGAAAATAGTTATAAAAAATACGAAATGTGCCGTTTGCTTGTCGCACGCTTGTAATCCTTCCATCTCCAATTTATCTCTAAATTTTAATTTGAAGTAAGATAGAACTTGAGGCTTATAATGAAGTAGAATTGCTTCAATTCCGTATAACAAAAAATCTAACTAATGAAAACAAACTTTTTCATGGGTCTCAGGATAAACTATTTTTATCATTAAAGGAAATCCTTCTTCAATAACGTGGTAAGGCCAAAATTTGATAGACGCAGCCGAAAACACTTTTGAGTCTCCAACAATTAACTTGCCATTAGTCAGTAAATAAATGTAAATAAGATTAGAATTAAGATAAGCTTTACTCTTCCGATAAGTATTGGGGCTCTGAGATGATTCTGACTGGCAATCTAGGTAAAATCTAGTAAATCCCTCGCGTAAATTGCGAATAATCCAACTGAGCGAAATAAATCCACTGTGACACAATAATCCACTGCATGTTCCATGCGTATCGCGCGAATTTGTGTATATTTTATAAACAACCCTATTATATACTAATAAAATTGCAGTTCAAGAAATCTCAATTAAAACTGCTTGAAATTAACAGAGATTGTTTCTAAAATCAAAGTTAAGAGAAATATTGTAAAAGAACAGAGTTGGATTATTTGACCTTAAAGATCACGGTATTTGTCATAATCGAACATCGTTGGGTTGTAAAGCTTAGCCGCGCGTTACAATATATACCTGATATGCCAGCTTTAAATATGAAGATACATAGCATTTAGACTTTGGACTTCTAGATTTCGTTGGAGATAAACGACTCCTTTTATCGCTCAATGCTCCAACAAACCAATCTACTGAACTAGAGGCCCAATCGAGCCAACTTCGAACTTCTATTAGAAGATCTCCAGGTAACCTCAATGGCTCTCCATAAATAAGTTCTGCTAGGGATGTTCCTAACTGTGCTCTGTATCTGTTTCGCATTGCCAACAAAACTATGGGCAAATCATTTATCCAACTGGATCCACCAGTGCAGCGTAATGCAGCCTTCAGCTCCCTGTGCAGTCTCTAAACCATCCCATTAGCTCCGGGATTATAGGCACATGTGTGTCTTACTTCTATCTACATTGTATTCAATGATCTGATAAACAGTTCAGAATTAAACTGATTACCACGATCAGTAGTTACCCTTCCCGGTAAACTATATGGCGATACCCAATTACGCATGAACATAAGTAAGACTTCTTGAGCTGTCATGTCCTTCAGGATTGCTACCTCAAACTGACGACTGAAACGATCAACCATCGTGAGTATATATATTTGGCTAGAAATTTCAGGCATTTCTACTATATCAATATGAACATCCATGAAACGACCAGCTGGTATATCAACCGTCTCAAGTTTAGTTTTGTTATGACGCAAAACTTTACAAGTTTAACACCGGGCACATGTCCTTACCCAGGCTCTTATGTATTTCGACATCTTAGTCCAATCGACAGGTGCTAATGTGGCTATTTGGCTTAACAGATCTCTGGCCCTCTGGAATTCTTCCTTGTCGTATTGGCTAAAGTTAAAAGGCCAGGACTTTTTGATCGAGCTCCATTCACGAACTAAATGTCGAGTTGGCGACCTCAAAATTCCAGCTAAACCTGGTATGAAACGATGATAGTAGCTAATCATTTCCAAATATCTACGCAACTGGTATACAGATCTGGGCTCTGCCACATCCTTGATTGCTTATACCTTACCTTCCAAGGGCTTGATTTCATCCTTGGAAATGGTGTGTCCAAGAAATTTTACGGTAGAGCAACCAATCCTGCTCTTTTCTGGTTTCACTACCAATCCATAATGTTCCAGCTTAGACAAATCGACGTCAAAGTGCTCCCGGTGTTCCTACCTAGATTGACTATATGTAATGATGTCATTTATATACACTCTAGCAAATGGACTGTCTTGATGAACTTCCTACGTCAGGTGCTGGAATGTCTGACTTGCATTCTTCAAACCAAAAGGCATACATAAGAATTCATGCGATCCTCCTCCAGGGAATCGTACTGCTGTGAGCGGTATATATTCTGCCTCCATAGGTATTTGTTAGTATGTCTTCTGCAAATCTAACGTTGTAAATACCTCATACCCCATTATATCTCTGAGCAAGGTACTCTGGTTCGGTAGAGGATACGATTTAACTTTGGTTACCGAATTCAATATACGATAGTTACCACAAACCCTCTATTGACCTGGTTCAGGTTTGGGAACAACCATTATTGGTGATGCGAAGTTGGAATTTGAACGCCTACAAATTCTTTCTTCTCTCAACCGCTTAAATTCTTCAAAAGCAACCTGCTGCTTATTTTGTGCTAATGGTTGAGCCATCGGCAAACAAGGCAGTGGTTCCACCAACTCGATTTGGTGTTCTATGTCTGTCTTTAAACCCTTGCGTTTAGCATTGAATGGCAGAAGAACGGCCAGATATTTCTCGATGACATCCACCAAGTCATCGGTGACAACGGGTCTGGATAGTCTCACTGACCTAACTACTGAAGTCCCAGTCTCAGCAAAGATCACTAACCCAGTGCCTTGTCCAATGTTCATAGATTTGGGATCTAGAGCGAGTTTAAAATGGATCAAAAAGTCCATCCCAAGGATGTTATCCTTTATATCGGCGACCAGAAAATTCCACGTGAATGGAGATTTCTGCCCCAATGTCACTGACAATTCTTTAACTCCCTTAACCTCAATTGGACTTCCATTAGCATCCCATAGTGGATAATCGATTGTAGGGCTATCTATTTCCACCACATTGGAACAAATTATGCTCACCTCTGCACCCGTGTCTATTAAGAAGTTTAACCCGCTAAGTTCATCTGTTATAACGAACTTATTGTTTCTATAACCAGCAACCTCTTTGAGATTACCTTCCAGCCGAAATTTAACAGATTTACCGACTGTTTTAACGCGCGTTTCTTCCATCAAAGCTTCCGAACTTGACTTCGATGATTTCAGTATGCCTCGAATATGCATACCTAGCAGCGTTGCATGCGCAACCCCACTACGGCTCCTATTAGCGAGGGCTCCATTATTATTCCGGCAGCTTAGACCAGGCTACAGGAAGACTACTTCCTTTCCATCGGGGATCACCCAACTTTGGAAACGTGCATCCCCTTTCCTGACATTTTCGAAACTCGGCGTATTTACGATGCGAAATGCCCCACTCGCGTGGTCCTTGTACACCCCCACGCGATTCGCCTCTCCGATGCTTGGAATTTGAACTTTGACTCCGAGAATTTACCCTACTTCTGTTGGAACTTCCCATATTGTATTTTATCCAACCCACATCACTGCGAATGGTACTTAATTCATTCTCTACGGTCAGGAGAGTCTTTGAGAGATGTCTGAGTTGCAGCTCCAGGCGTGAATCTTCTGTTACTGCATACACCTTAGGTTCCTTCTGACGATACACTTTGTCCATCCCTTTGAGCTTTTTTGGCCACTCTAGATCCAATGTATCATAGACATCAAAGGTGGCTCTTAGTCTAGCAGGCAATTCTGCTACAAATATACTGTTTATAACTTCCTCAGATATATCAATCCCGATGTATTTTGAAATAAGTCTGTCATAAAATTCAGATGGAATTTGATTTCCCATCTTTTCCTGACGTAACAAGTCAGTCATCCGTTCAATCCTCTCGGGTTGATATCGTCCATGGAGTTCTTCGACTAGAATCTCAAATGCATTCTCAAAAACAAATTTCCTCAGTCTAAATAAACTCTTTTTAGAGTCTCAGGTAAGCACCACCAGGCCGAGGCACACTTCTGGAATGCCAGGCCCGAATATCCATATATGCGGTATAATCATCTAGTTTGGAACACTTAAGTTCCTCTGAACTATCTTTTAAGCTACAATCCTTAAGTCCACTTGCTAACTGCTCTGTATCCTCAATATTTAATTAACCAGCCATAATATTATTAAATTACTTGTCATTTATATATTATATTTATTAAGCTAAGCAGGATACGCTGACATTAACAGTTTACAGTACAAGACGGGAGTTGACCTTAAAAACAAATATCTACGTCAATTACCTGAAAACAATTTGAGATTTTATTTTCACCGGTAAATAATCAGAACAATAGATGAGTGGATTACAATAATTTATTAGCAAAGATATCGTAGATGGAACCACGCAGTGTTCCGCTTGTGCGCTTCAGCAACTCAGATAGAACTCTCTTTTCACCTTCGACGATACAAGTAACAAACGTCGACAATATGAACAAAATAATTTCCAAAAATTTAGAATATTATTTAAAAAAATAAAATAATGTTTTACGAAACCAGCGATAACATTAAATTTCCAAAAATAAAAATTGATTTATTTTTATATGAGGAGTTAATTGATGTCCAATAATTAAATTAACCTTGACCCCAGTAGAGCGTTCACAGGTAAATGAATTATAAGTTGATGAATGTTGTATTAGCGATAGTGTCTAGAAGTCCTCTTTCACACTTACTCTGTTGTTCGGTTTGTTGGTTGGTGTTTTTTATGTTGCTGCACCGTAATAAGTAGAATTGTTTAAGCTGAATGAGTGAGTTGCTGATCATATGCTTCGAATTGTCTTGTTGAAGAACTGCGACAACACCGTGCTGACTGGCATACTAAAAAATCCGATTAATAGATGATCAATTACGTATGACTAGTTGTGGCATAATATGAAGATTGGCGTGACTGAAGACAGGGCGATGAGAGGCACAGCCTTGTAAACGCATGTCCAGAAGTCGGCGTAAGTAAACAATGAAGAGAAGAAGGCGACAGCAAACACACGTAGCGAGCAAAGCAGAAGTGCTTTGCGTGGTATTTGCATCGTGCTTATATAGATACAAATTTGCACGCTATTGGTCAACAGCAATTTCAGGCGATATAATTCATTGAGAGTATTGAAATTTGAATTTGATTTTGGGTAATATGTCGACGAATTAATCTAATCTGTTACATTATTTGCATCGCTAGAAAAATAAAAGTTAAAACAATCCTCTCGGCGAGGCTTTCTTAGTAATGTTGGGCAGAGTTAGAACCCAGATAAGATATAGGTTATTATACTTCCCATAATTAATAACCATTTATAGAAATGCTGGGCAGATACATACATGTTGATTGCTTCAACAATGATATGATGAAAAAATTACCACTAGAAATTACTATACGAATTATTAGCTGTAGTGACCGCTAAGTTATATAGAGGAGTGTGAAATTTTTGGATGCGGAAACATTAAGTTTACAATGTGGATTGTCGTAAAAGTTGCCAGGTTTATGTTGTAAATTGGATAGACTGGATCGCCGTAATTGATAAATCGAATACGACCAACAACATAACACATTGATGCCTTTCGACCTTCTATGATCATCACCAGAGTACGATGGCAAACTGGAATGTGGACGCTGTTTTTTGATTTTGTGAAAGCACTTTCTTTGGCTGTTCGAAATATCTGAACCATGATTTGTGATTTTGTGAAAAAAAAACATTATTTTTATCTGTGCGTAGAACCTGAATTTGTCAGTTTCAAATGTGAAAACAGATTTTCACTTCGTCAGATTTCTGCATTCGTCATTGCTCATCGCGTCAGTTTCAACTGTGGAAGCAGATTTTGTTAAGCGTTTCCTTTCATGTCTTCATACATCACTTCCGCCCTATGTCACGCAACGTGACCTCTATGAATCCACATGTTTCGTATTTTTCTCACACTCACGTGTCTCAAGTGGTATAAGCAGCTGTTCTTAGCATAAGATTGAGTATCATTTTTGAACAGTTCTTTGGTATTATGCCATGGCTGGGGCAATTAATTTCATACTCGAAATTATTTCTTATAAATCAAATTATTTGCAAATAACAAAGGTAACTTATTCGTACAAGATGAAATGCTGTATATAAAAGGAGGGTTCTTAGAAAATTAGATTAATAATCTAAACTTACACAGCTTGGTATTAACTTCTTTATTTATGAAAATCTTGCATTTATAAACAGTCTTTAGTTAAAGAAATTAATTTGGTTTAGAATGCGACAAATCAATATATTGCAAGTAAGTATTAGGTGTTGCGAACCTAGTAACAAAGTAGTTCAGTTGTGACCAGAAGGATAAACCAAACACAGCATGAACGGAAAGTATAATCTCATGCACATTTGTTTCAGCTTACTGGCGACTTATTAGTAGAAGCCGGTATTACGCCCTTTAACCACTATTTATTTGGGTGAGGATTGTGGGGTAATAGGACGATACAATCTCCTAGACGAATGTGTTAACCTGTAGTAGAGTAGCTAACATCGTATAGTCTTGACAATGCCACTTCAACGCTAACTTACTCTATATAGTATATATGCCGAGTCTGTAAAAGTTACTACCAGTATGACTATTGTGTTAGTAACCGATACCAACATTATAGTACCGAAATGGAACATGGTACTAACACTATGGTTCCGAAGTTGGTACATGGTAATAACATGATGGATATCAATGTATGCTATAGTACAACGAAATTGAGAATTACAACTATTTCTGAACACATGTTATTCCAGTAAAAGAATTCAAATTTTTTGCTAGGTTCTCAACTTCTTATAAATACTTGCATATATATTAGTTCTCCGCAACAAGCAGTATTAACTGTCATAGACCAATATGTTATTTGTTAACATTTCTTTAGCGATTTTCTTATGCATAAAGCTTGCATTACTTTGTTTAATCGAATTTTTTGTGTTTTGCAAATGAAAAAACAATATTCTATTTGTTTAAATTCCATTAGTTAGCGTTTAAGACGTGCGAAAATTTCCACATTATTATCAATCTGGCATTCGAGATAGACGTTCCTGGCTCTACTAATTTTACTGTAGTGTATTTGTAGAATTAAGCGAGTGTAATCTTAAGTTGCTTCTCATATTTTCTAATATATATTATTGAATTCATGAGAAATTAGGTTTTTGCATTTATATTATTTAGACTTTATAAAACTGGAATTTGCTCTCCTAAGAAAGGTTACTTTATTTCCTTGCAGTCTGTTTTTATTTTTTACTTATTTCTTTCAAAATATATCGTTAACAGCTATGACATTTAATACTGCTTGTTGCGGAGAACTAATATATATGCAAGTATGTATTAGGAGTTGCGAACCTAGTAACAAAATAGTATTGGTTTTCTGGAATAATATGTGTTCAGAAATAGTTGTAATTCTCAATTTCGGTGTACTATAGCATACATTGATATCCATCATGTTAGTATAATATATACGCTAATGAAACAACAAATCGTGAGGCAAGTGTCAAATATTTCCTTTTTAAGTATTTGTTTAAAACATGATGTTATTCCTAAATTTTTTCGTTTTAAACTAAATTTTAAGTTAACTGCTTGTGGCATGTCTCTTAAGCATGACTTTTGTATAAATATTATAATAACTTTGATTCGTGATTTAGTTAAATGTAAGCTTATACTTATTCAGAAAAAAACTAAACTAAGATCGATGTTAACTTCTCTTTTGCACGCAGATGATTTTAAATGCATTGAGGATTTCAGTGATAAAGCCCGTAATAGAGAAATAAAAAAGTAAGAATTAGACGCGATAAAAAATTAGCTGACTTGGGAATTTATAGACCCCAAGAAAGTAATAATTTAATCGGGACTAATAGAATCGTAAATCTATCAACATTTAATCTTAAGAAGGATCAAGTTGAACTACTTAACCGTGGTTTAAACATGGCTATTCCTAATGAAAGATCGGTTAGAAACGAATTAATTACTAAGGCTGTCAAAACGGCAAAGCTTCTTTCGGATAATGATAAGGTGAAATTTGAATTAGACGTTGCCTCATTGGTTTTAACACACAAAGCGGATAAAGTTAAGCCTAATTATGTAATTAAACGTCTCAGAAAAGATTTAGTATCAAATAATGTTATATGTCTTAAGGCAGATAAACGAGGAGCTACAGTTCTGATAAATCAATCTGATTATAATAATAACATGATAGAACAGTTAAGTAATGCTGAAGTATACACTAAAATAACAAAAGACCATACCGATGAGTTACAAGGGCAAGTAAAATTATTAATCAATAAAATAATTGCTAATGAAAAATTGGATTCGACGCATGGTAACACTCTCATTCAAAGAGATACGGTTGCACCCAGAGTTTATGGTTTAGTTAAAGTGCATAAGCCGGGTAATCCTTTAAGAATTATAGTGAATGTAAAACACTCCCCAACATATAAAATTTCAAAGTTTTTGTGCCATAGAATAAGAAAATATTCCTATTTCTTAGAACATACCTTGCTTAACTCATATCATTTGGTTGAAATAATTGATAAATGTGTACTAGATGAAAAGGATTGATTAGTAAGCTTAGATGTAGTATCTATGTACAGGAATATACCGGTACCTGAGGCTCTAGATTGTTTTAGACGTTTCCTAGTTTATTACCCCTTTATATTAGAAGGAAGTAAAATGACGATAGGACACATCTTGGAGATGGTGTGTATTTGTATGTCCTCCACTTATTTTAAATTTCGGAAGGAATTTTATAAACAAATTAGAGGCGTTTCAATGGGACAACCTTTATCGGTCACAATAGCCAATATCTTTATGCATTATTTGGAAAATAATCTGTTGGATAAGACTCCATTGAAACCAAAACTGTACTTACGTTTCTTGGATGATATATTACTGATCTGGAACCATGGTAACAATAAATTGGTAAATTTCTTAAATTTAGCTAATCGAATGAGCGAACTACAATTTACATTAGAAAGGGAATCGTCGGGTGAATTACCATTTTTAGATGTCAAATTAATTAGAAATGGTCTGAAATTGGGAAGAGATATTTATAGGAAGGATACTTATTCAGGAATCATTCTTAATTTCAAGTCCAATCACCCGTATCGTATGAAAGTCGGGATCTTAAAGTCATTAAAATTAAGAAGTCTCAAGTTAACAGATATAAAGCATAGGAAGTTAGAATTAGACAGACTACGCGATTTATTTAAGACTAATGGTTACCCTCCTCATTTAATAGATACAACAATGAGGGACATGGTGAATAAATTTAATCCTAGTTTGAGATACACAAAAGCGGATAAGGATAAGGAAGAGCGGAAGGTCATGGTATTACCGGACTCTATATTAAGTAGGAAAGTGAAATCAATAGCTTGAAAATACAATATAAGGACCGTTTTAAAACAGCCCCTTACACTAGGCACTATACTCCATATCCAAAAAGAACAGATTGAACCCTTATACACATCAGGAGTGTATGAGATCCCATGCAATGATTGCAGTGTCAAGTATGTTGGTGAAATCTTGCGTCCAATCAAAGTAAGAAGAGGTGAACATAAAACTGCGTGTAAATATGGACATATTGCTAAATCTGATCTTGCTCGTCATGTAGTGGAGACTGGGCATACTATCGACTGGGAGGAATGCAAACGCATAGCAATATGTAGTCGTAATAGGATGACGAGATTGATTAGGGAATCTATAGAAATTAAATCTAGAGATAATATTATGAATGAAACAGCTGTTGAAAAATCTTTAGGTCCGATTTGGAATACTGCACTAGCTAGTGGAAGAAAAAGGCGATTGCATGAATTGGTAACTGAAGCTAGCTCCAGTAAAAGATTAAGAACATCGGATTAAGATTGACTAATTAGTGGACTTTTATTCAACAAATGAATAAACAATTATTATTAATATAATCTTCAAAATTTCATCTCTAACTATTCATTTGATTTTAAAACCAATAGTGATTTTAACCCTAATTTTCTGTTTTACACCCCCACCCTACCCATTGGAAATATTCTAATAATACAATAGTTATAAGTAATAATTTGTCTGACGCGTGCAAAGGGTAAATTAATGTCTATTGACTGCAGTTTCATTTAGATGTACGTACATGTGTATCAAAATAAAATAATTTAACCAAGTTTTTAGTTATGCATACACATACATGGACATGCGTGGCGTGCGCCAATAACTGTTATTAACTTCTCTATCTTGAGTACAACCTAGTGGTTTAAATTGTAATTTATCATGTGCATTAGTTTTTCGGACTTCTGGTTTAATCACTCATGGCATGTTTTTATGACGAGTGTTTCTGAATTATGGGTCTCCCTCATCTCAGTTACGTCATTTACATTAAGTGTGTTAAAAAATGAATAGTTATTGCATGCAATTGATAAATTATTATTCAGCCACTCTGGTCGAAATTAGTTAGATGAAAACAACGGTTATGAAAATGTACAAACACACACATATGTGACGCACGAATATCTAATGAAAGGTCAGTCTGAGGTATATAAATATTATGACTAGAGGAAATAACACACTTGCTTCATTTGTTTCGTGAAATGCAACTGATGAAGGCTAGGCCGAAATATCTTGATGAAAGAAAATTACTGGAACAATGAAAGCTGCGTTAGTCAAAACGCAGATCAGGTAATGTTAGTACCATGTACCATCTTCGAAACCATAGTGTTAGTACACTGTTCCATTTCGGTACTAAAATGTTGGTATCGGTTACTGACACAATAGTCATACTGGTAGTAACTTTTACAGACTCGGTATATATATTATATAGAGTAAGTTAGCGTTGAAGTCGCATTGTCGAGACTATACGATGTTAGCTACTCTACTACAGGTTTACACATTCGTCTAGGAGATTGTACCGTCCTATTATCCCACATTCCTCACCCAAATATATAGTGGTTAAAGGGCGTAAGCTGAAATAAATGTGCCTGAGGTTATATTTTCCGTATATGCTGTTTTTGGTTTATCCCTCAGGTCACAATTGAACTACTTTGTTACTAGGTTCGCAACACCTAATACTTACTCGCAAAATATTGATTTGTCGCATTCTAAACCAAATTAATTTCTTTAACTAAATACAGTTTATAAATGCAAGATTTTCATATATAAAAAGGTAATACTAAGCTGTGTAAGTTTAGATTATTGATCTAATTGTCTAAGAACCCTCCTTTTATATACAGTATTTCATCGAGTGCGAATAAGTTACCTTTGTTATTTGCAAATCATTAGATTTATAAGAAATAAATTCGAGTATAAAATTAATTGTGTTTTAACAGACTAGCATTCATGGAACCTGCAGTTCAATCCGGAAATGTTCCATAAAGACAACTAAACTTTCATAATCAAACATTTATTCAATATATAATTTAATGTGAAATATTTTGTAATTTCGGCGGGTCTTAACAAGAACTAAGCGAGTTTCGTCTAGAGACATCCTACAAATGACCCTAAACTTAAACCTTTGCTGAATATTAGTTTTAATAAATTTCTGAGCGCTCAATTACCAATGTATAAGGTTTTCCAATTATTGGGCCCATATTAAGACCGATGTTGCATTCTCCGGCAAATACCGAGAAATTTAGTTGTTGCCATGATATTCGACCAGTGGTCACTGTGCAACTGATGAAGTTGAGATATGCATTGAAAGTGGTCTGTACCATGATATGAAGCTGATAACTACTTATTTTTTCTACACAAAGGCGTTAGCTCGAAATAGTTGGTCATACCAAAATAGGTAATGTGAGCTCAGGTGTGAGCCATACGTTACAATATAAAGGTATGTACGTGAAAATCAAAAGTTAACGACAAAAATATGTACTCGAACATTGCCCCAGCCATGGCATAATACCAAAGAACTGTTCAAAAATGATACTCAATCTTATGCTAAGAACAGCTGCTTATACCACTTGAGACAAGTGAGTGTGAGAAAAAATCGAAATATGTGGATTCATAGAGGTCACGTTGCGTGACATAGGGCGGAAGTGATGTATGAAGACATGAAAGGAAACGCTTACCAAAATCTGCTTCCACAGTTGAAACTGACGCGATGAGCAATGACGAATGCAGAAATCTGACGAAGTGAAAATATGTTTTCACATTTGAAACTGACAAATTCAGGTTCTACGCACAGATAAAAATAATGTTTTTTTCACAAAATCACAAATCATGGTTCAGATATTTCGAACAGCCAAAGAAAGTGCTTTCACAAAATCAAAAAATAGCGTCCACATTCCAGTTTGCCATCGTACTCTGGTGATGATCATAGAAGGTCGAAAGGCATCAATGTGTTATGTTGTTGGTCGTATTCGATTTATCAATTACGGCGATCCATTCTATACAATTTACAACATAAACCTGGCAACTTCCACGACAATCCACATTGTAAACTTAATGTTTCCGCATCCAAAAATTTCACACTCCTCTATATAACTTAGCGGTCACTACAGCTAATAATTCGTATAGTAATTTCTAGTGGTAATTTTTTCATCATATCATTGTTGAAGCAATCAACATGTATGTATCTGCCCAGCATTTGACCAATAGCGTGCAACTTTGTATCTATATAAGCACGATGCAAATACCACGCAAAGCACTTCTGCTTTGCTCGCTACGTGTGTTTGCTGTCGCTTTTTTCTCTTGATTGTTTACTTACGCCGACTTCTGGACATGCGTTTACAAGGCTGTCACCTCACCGCCCTCTCTTCAGTCACGCCAATCTTAATATTGTGCCACAACTAGTTATACGTAATTGATCATCTATTAATCGGATTTTTTAGTATGCCAGTCACCACGGTGTTGTCGCAGTTCTTCAACCAGACAATTCGAAGCATATGATCAGCAACTCACTCATTCGGCTTAAACAATTCTACTTATTACGGTGCATCCACATATAATACACTAACCAAAGAACCGAAAAAACAGAGCAAGTGTGAAAGAGGACTTATAGACACTATCGCTACTACTACATTCATCAACTTTTACTTCATTTACTCGTGTACGCTATACTGGTGTGGAGGTTAATTAAATTATTGGACATCAATTAACTCCTCATATAAAAATAAATCAATTTTTATTTTGGACATTTAATGTTTTCGCTGGTTTCGTAAAACATTGTTGTGTTTGAAAAAAATATTATTCTAAATTTTTGGAAATTATGTTGTCCATATTGTCGAAGTTTTTGACTTGTACTGTCGAAGGTGAAAAGAGAGGTTTATCTGAGTTGCTGCAGCGCACAAGCGGAACACTGCGTGTTTCCATCTGCGATATCTTTGCTAATAAATTATTGTAATCCACTCTTCTATTATTCTGATTATTTATCGGTGAAAAGAATCTCAAATTGTCTTCAGGTAATTGACGTGCATATTTGTTTTTAAGGTCAACCCCAGTCTTGTTCTATAAACCGTTAATATCAGCGTATCCTTGTAAGCTTAATAAATATAATATATAAATTGCGTGTTATTTAATAATATTATGGCTGGTTAATTAAATATTGAGGATACAGAGCAGTTAGCAAGTGAACTTAAAGATCGTAGCTTAAAAATTAGTTCATAGGAACTTAAGTGTTTCAAACTAGAGGGTTATACTGCATATATGGATTTTCCGGGCCTGGCGATCGAGAGACTCTCTTATGGTAGTGACCAAAGAGCCTCTACAAAAAATGGCGACCGCGCCAGGATCCTCTAGGTGGAAAGATATGATGTAGATGATCGCTTTTGCTGCAATTCTATGGATAGCAATGTTAAGCTTAATATGTACAGACCAAACAACCATTCTGAATGGGTAGAAGAAGCAAAATTTTATTTTAAACTATAAAGGATGACCAACCCTACAGAAAGGTTTGCCTCGGCCTGGTGGTGCTTACCTGAGACTCTAAAAAAGAATCTATTTAGACTGAGGAAATTTGTTTCTGAGAACGAACCGGCAAATGCATATGAGCTTCTAGTCGAAGAATTCCATGGACGATATCAACCCGAGAATATTGAACGGATGACTGACTTGTTACGTCAGGAAAAGTTGGAAAATCTACTTCCATCTGATTTTTATGACAGACTTATTTCAAAATCCATCGAGCTTGATATATCTGAGGAAGTTATAAACAGTATATTTGTAACAGAATTGCCTGCTAGACTAAGAACCACCTTGGATGTCTATGATAAATTGGAACTAGAGTGGCGAAAGAAGCTCAAAGGATTGGACACAGTGTATTGTCAGAAGGAACCTAAGGTGTATGCAGTAACAGCAGATTTACGCTTGAAGCAGCAACTCAGACATCTCTCATAGAGTCTCCTGACCGTAGAGAATGAATTAAATACCCTCCACATTGATGTGGGTTGGATAAAAAACAATAAGGAAAGTTCCAACAGAGGTAGGGTAAATTCTCGGAGTCAAAGTTCAAATTCCAAGCATCGAGAGGCGCATCGCATGAGGGTGTACAAGGACCATGCGAGTGGTGCATTTCGCATCGTAAATACGCCGAGTTTGGAAAATGTCAGGAGGGGTGATGCACGTTTCCAAAGTTGGGTATTCCCGATGGAAAGGAAGTAGTCTTCCTGTAGCCTGGTCTAAGCTGCCGGAAAACTAATGGAGCCCCCCGCCTACAGGAGCCGTAGGTGGGGATGCGCATGCAAGGCTCCTAGATATGCATATTTGAGGCCGACTGAAATTATCGAAGTCAAGTTCGGAAGCTTCGATGGAAGAAATGCGCGGTAATACATTCTGTAAATCTGTTAGATTTCGGCTGGAAGGTAATCTCAAAGAGGTTGCTGGTTATAGCAACAATAAGTTCGTTATAACCGATGAACTTAGCAGGTTAAACTTCTTAATAGTCACGGGTGCAGAGGTGAGCATAGTTCGATCCGATGTGCAGGAAATAGATAGCCCTACAATTGATTATCAACTATGGAATGCTAATTGAAATCCAATTGATGTTAAGGGAGTTAAAGAATTGTCAGTAACATTGAGGCATAAATCTCCATTTACGTGGAATTTTCTGGTCGATTATATAAAGGATAACATCATTGGAATGGACTTTTTGAATCATTTTAATCTCGCTTTAGATCCCAAATCTAGGATCATTAGACAAGGCACTGGGATAGTGACTTATGCTGAGACTGTGACCTCAGTAGTTAAGTCAATGAGATACCCGATGACTTGGTGGATGTCATTGAGAAACATCTGGCCGTGTTTCTACCATTCAATGCTAAACGCAAGGGTTTAAAGACAGACATAGAACACTAAATCAAGTTGGTGGAACCACTACCTTGTTCGCCAAAGGCTCAACCGTTAGCACAACATAAGCAGCAGGTTGCTATTGAAGAATTTAAGCAGTTGAGAGAAGAAGGAATTTGTAGGCGTTCAAATTCTAACTTTGCATCTTCAATAGTGGTTGTTCCCAAACCTGAACCAGATCAATGGAGGGTTTTTGGTAACTATCGTCCATTCAATTCGGTAACCAAAGGTGAATCGTATCCTCTACCGAACCAGAGTACCTTGCTCAGGGATATAATTGGGTATGAGGTATATACAACTTTAGATCTGCAGCAGGCTTACTATCTAGTACCTATGGATGCAGAATCTATACCGCTCACAGCAGTGCGATTCCCTGGAGGAGGATCGCATGAATTCTTATGTATCCGTTTTTGTTTAAAGAATGCAAGTCAGACATTCCAGCGTCTGGCGGAGGAAGTTCTTCACGACTGTTCATTTGCTAGAGTGTATATAGATGACATCATTATATATAGTCAATCTAGGTAGGAACACCGGGAGCAGTTGGACGTCGTTTTGTCTATGCTGGAACATTATGGATTGGTAGTGAAACCATAATAGGGCAGGATTGGTTGCTCTACCGTAAAATTTCTTGGACACACCATTTCCAAGGATGGAATCAAGCCCTTGGAAGATAAGGTACAAGCAATCAAGGATGTGCCAGAACCCAGATATGTATACCAGTTGCGTGGATTTTTGGAAATGATTAGCTACTATCATCGTTTCATACCAGGTTTAGCTGGAATTTTGAGGTCGCCTACTCGACATTTAGTTCGTGAACGGAGCTCGAGCAAAAAGTCCTGGCCTATTAATTTTAGCCAAGACGACAAGGAAAAATTCCAGAGGGCCAAAGATCTGTTAAGCCAATAGCCACATTAGCACCTGTAGTGTGGACTAAGCCGTTTGAGCTGGTCACAGATGCTTCCGATGTAGCCATAGGGGCAGCGTTACATCAACGGGATAATGGTATAGTCAAGCCAATTGGATTGTAAAGTCAGAAACTCCAAGATCGCGAGAAGCGAAATGACACGCTTGGAAAGGTGTTACTACCAGTTTACTCTGCAGTGTTGCATTTTGAACAATACCTAGATGGACATCAGTTTGTGATATTAACTGGTCATAAACCGTTGTTTAGTATCCTTGGGAAAGCGAATATGCTAAATTATTCTCGGCGGGTGAATTCAAAAATAACCCGACTCGCAGAATTTGATTTTAGCATTAGTCATATCTCAGGAAAAGAGAATGTGGTGGCAGATACTCTCAGTAGACCAGACGTATCAGATGAAGATATGATTCGTTCGGAGTCACACGTATGCTCTGTTGTATCTTCTAATGTTTTTGTCCAGAAATTGATGGAAACAGAAGATCTTGATCCTTTAGTTGCTGTGTTGACAAAGAATCCTAGATATACACACAGAAAGTTTGGAGATAAGTGGTTATTATGTAAAATCTCCAGGAGCCAACCTAGATCTTATGTACCATTAGAACTAAGGTATAAGGTAATTCAACTGCTACATAAATTCAGTCATCCTTCCATTAAGGCAACTATCAGGATGGTCACTGACAGATGTGTATGGCCTAAGATGTCGAAAGACATAAGAGCCTGGGTAAGGACATGTGCTCGTTTTCAAACTTGTAAAGTTTGGCGTCATAATAAAACTGAAATTAAGACGGTTGGTATACCAGCGGGTCGTTTCATGCATGTTCATATTGATATAGTATAAATGCCTGAAATTTCTAGCCAAATGTATTTACACACGATGGTTGATCGTTTCAGTCGTCAGTTTGAGGTAGCAATCCTGAAAGACATGACAGCTCAAGAAGTCTTACTTATGTTCTTGCATAATTTGGTGTCGCGATATGGTGTACCGGTAAGGGTAACTACTGATCGTGGTAGTCAGTATATGTCTGAACTGTTTATCAGATCATTGAATACAATGGGGATATAAGTAAAACACACATGTGCCAATAATCCCAGATCTAAAGGGATGGTTGAGAGACTGCACAGGGAGCTGAAGACTGCATTACCATGCACTGGTGGATCCAGTTGGATACATGATTGGCCCATAGTTTTGTTGGCAATGCGAAACAGATACAGAGCACAGTTAGGAACTTCCACAGCAGAACTTATTTATGGAGAGTCATTGAGGGTATCTGGAGATCTTCTAGTAGAAGTTCCAAGTTGTCTCGATTGGGAATCTAGTTCAGTAGATTGGTTTGTTGGAGCATTGAGAGATAAAATGAGTCGTTTAGCTCCAACGAAAACTCGAAGGCCAAAGTCTAAATGCTATGTATCTTTGGATTTAAAGCTGGCATCTCATATATATATATATATATATATAATAAATTAGAACAGACAAAATTGTTTGACTATGTTCTATAAGGGGCCATTTAAAGTCAATCATATGACTGATAAAAATGCATTTATAGAAGTAAATGGCACAGTAGAGTGTGTAGCACTAGATCTCTGCATTCCACAGTTCTAATGGACGGAGGAGGAGACTGGGGAACAGTATCCATCGAAGTATCCAGAAACTGAGGCGAGATGTGACTCAGAAAATTGTGAGAAAAATGAAGAGTCGAACAAATATGGAAGAGAAGTAAAGATTAGAACCAAGACAACTGAGAATAAAGAACAATGCAATATGAAACTGAAATCTAGTGAAGTACTAGCACAACTTGTTGAAACTCGTTCTGGAAAAGTCATCAAGAAACAGAAGAATGAGGACTACATCATGTATGGTTAATCATCTTAAACATGAGAGTGTATGTAGAGGTTAATTTAATTTTTGGACATCCATTATCTCATCATATAAAAATAAATCAATTTTTATTTTTGGACATTTAATGTTATCGCTGGTTTTGTAAAACAATATTGTATTTTTTTAAATATTGTAAATTTTTTGGAAGTTCTTTTGTTCATATTTTGAAGCTTCTGACTTGTCTTGTCGAAGGTGAAAAGAGAGATTTATCTGAGTTTCTGAATCGCACAAGCGGTACACTGCGTGGTTCCATCTACGATATCTTTGATAATAAATTGTTGTAATCCACTCAACTATTGTTCTGATTATTAGTCGGTGAAAAGTATCTCAAATTGGCTTCAGGTAATTGCCGTGGATAGTGGTTTGTAAGGTCAAGCCCCGTCTTGTTCTGTAAACCGTTTATGTCAACGTATCCTGGTAAGCTTAATAAATATAATATATTAATTGGAAGTAATTTTATAATATTATATTTGATTTCTGTTGATTGACTTGGATACTACAAACAAATTAATTAAAATGCGAAATGCAGTGGGCGAAGGAAGCAATTCTCCATAAAATTGCGAATGAAATTGATATTTTAAGAAACCGCGGCAGCACGAGTAGTTAAATGGTAACAATATAAATATTTAGTCAGTGGAAACAAGTATGAACAGAACAGGTATACAAAACCGGGTATTACACAGTATAATACAATGCTAAACAGAACGTGCAAGTCAATAACACAGCCAAAAATTCCTCACTCACATTATCGACAACCTCCCAATCTTTCTCTTCAGTCTTTGCATCACCAGTGCTGTTAACGGGTGCTTTCTGGGCGCTGTCAGCCTCAGTTTATGCCTCTTCGGTTGTCTTTTCAGTAGATGCCACTTTTGAGGCCTCGGCAGCTGCGCCTTCAGCCTCACGCTTTGCCTTTTCGCGCTCATACTGTTTATTAATTTCATTGACATAAGGTGTCATGTGATCGTGAGAGAAGTGAACTAAATGGCTATATTTGTTTTACAGGTGGCGCATTTCAATCGCCTGCTTTTGTTCATCTTTCAATTGAGTGTTTAATTTATGATTTTCAGCGCGTAGCTTGTCCTCTACATATTTGCAGTTGTTTAATTTTGCACGCGTTTTCTCTAGTTCTTCTATAATTTGCAAGAATTGATACTCAATTTTCTTACACGTAGCTTCCGCTGCCTCAACTCGTTGCATCGCGTTGTCGCGATTACCACCACCGAGCATAACTATCGATGGTTGAGGAACAGCATTGATACCAAGCAAAACGCGATTTCTTAACAATAAACGCGCTGAAAGTTGCACGTCAACGTCAACAGCAGCGTCCAAAGTAATAACGTCATTAGTATCGCCTTCTATAACGTCAATATCCGTGAGGTTGTGATATTGAATATTGTCACGTCGACTTATTACCTTATTTATCATGCTTGTCATCTGTGTCTTCAAAAAATTCTATCCCAGCATGTGCAAAATTTCGCACATGTCGTGTTCGCGAATATGCCCCGCGTAGCCAGTGTCAAGATGGGTGAAATAAAACAGTAAATGATGCTAAGTTGTTCTTCGCATCTTTCTCACCTTGGTGATCTCATTGTCATCTTCATGCTCTTCGCCGTCAACCTTCGCGCGTTTTAAATCAGGTTCGTCACCTTCTTCGGCGTTTCCATTTACTTTTCCACTTTGCTTCATCTTCTGCTCCTGTTCAGGGGCGCAGTAGATGGCCTTAAATATATCGAAGGCGCTATCCCGTTGCATCATTTCATGAAATAGTTCTGCAAAAAGCGCCACCTCAAAGTTCGGCTCCTTCATCTCATCTGTTCGGTATTCTAGCAGCGCGTGCAGAGTGACACGATGACAATCGAAGCGACCACCACGAGCTTCTTTGTTCGGATGTATAAGAATAGTTGGTCTATCCCGCAAACGATAAAGTTGTTCCAAACTCCGACGTTCTTTCTCAGAAAGTTGTTTAGATTCAGCCTTTTCCTGTGTTGTTTCAGGAGCTGGGGTGTCACTCTTAGTCGGCATCTGTTCAGCCTTCGGTGCTTCATCCACAGGTCTATCGTCGATGTCGGTTGTATCTTTGGCCTTTTCTTCATCTAAAGCAAATTGTAAACGAGCAGATAAATTCACTTTTAGGCCCTTTGAATCCAGCTCATTCCTTAAATCTTGAACATCAAGCTTTGAATAATGGGTCGCCTCGGCATTTGTAACTGTCTCATCCGAATTATCCTCCGCATCTTTAGAGGCTTCAAGTTGAGTCTGTTTTAAATCTTTATCATCTTTCGTCGTCATTTCAGCATCATCTTCCTTCATAGGCGTTCTTTGTCGCGCGCGGTTTGAAGTGGCTCCGATTTTGTCGCATTTTGATATTGAAAAATTCGTTATTGACCTTCAGAACTCAATGAAGGTGTTGAAGGAAGAGAACAACTATTTAAAAAATGAAATGTCAAAATTGAAAAATGATGCTGTTGTGAATGCGACGATATTGGAACTAGCGGTGAAGAATAATGAAACTTTAAGCGCGCAAATTGTTGAATTGACTGAGGCACTACATACGAAGTTAGACAAATTACAGACAGATGTTCTGCCATGGATTGAACTGGCTGATATAACAGTGGAAGGCGACACGCCAGTCAAAAACAAATCATCAGGTGAAGAAATACTGAATATATTATCGAACGAAGTCTCAGTGCGGAACAGAAAACAAGATCAGTTTGTTTTATTTAATCTTGATGAAAATGCCGACGTAAAAAATGTCGAGAAATTAAATGTTTTAATCAAAGAAGAGGCGCATGCTGACATTGCTAAATGCTATAAGGTGAGGAAACGGTCAGATCGTCCAAGGCCAGTAGTTCTAAAACTATCAAAAAGGCCAACAAATATGCAGATAGAGTCTATCAATAATAAGAAAGATGAGAATTCGAATTTTCACACCATATTTATTGGACGGGACAAAACGTTTCTCCAAAGGAAGTTGGCAAAAGCAAAAAAGTTAAAGAACAACCAGGAACGGAAGCCGTCAACCTCTGATCAAGCTATTATAAGGAATCTATCGAGTGAGACTGCAACATTAAAAAACGATGTATCCTTGCTCAATGTTGTGGTCAGCAGGGGGAGGAGAAGTTTAGTCTCAAAACCCGGGAAAAGAATAATAAAGAAGCCAACAAAGCTGAACCAGTAAAAGTTGATAACTGTTTAGATAAGTCGTACTCTACATTTACTTTATTTTATGCAAACTTTAGGAGTGTTAAGAACAAAAACTTTTTGCTGTGTAATTTTATATTAAGTAATGATTTTGATTTTATAATATTATTCTAAACTTGGCTCAATAAGGCTATTAAAGACCATGAATTTGATATTCCTCAATATTCTTCATTTTGAAAAGACAGATTGCTGGATAAAAGGGGTGGAGGAGTATTCATTTATAGTAAATCTGTATTAAATGCAAAAATATTATATACTAGTGATGTTTTATCTATACAAATTGATAATCTGATTTTAACAGCGGTTTATAGACCACCGTACGTTAGTTTTTATGATGATCAACATTTACCAATTATTTTCAATCTATTTTGGACTGTCATGGATATAATGTGGTTGTAGGAGATTTTAACAAGTTACATGACTGTGAAATTATCAACTTTTTTTCTAATCATGATCTCAAGCAGATTATAAATGAATCAACTAGAGGTTGGCAATGCTTAGATCATGTTTACTTAGAAATTAAATCAGTGAAATCACACTGTTATAATGTTGTTAACTATTTCAAAGAATTGGATCATAAACAGATTATTTTACAATGGAACATCTTAAGTAGCCAAGCACAGAAACTTAACTTTTAAAATGCACACGTGCAATGTTCCAGAATCAATTGGAATCTTTTTAGAGAGTTAAGCATATTGGTTGATTATGAAAGTTTTTATATCATGAAGACTGACGAATTTGTTTCTTCTGTTTCAACATTATTATCTGTTTTATTTCAGGCATCTACGTTTACAGATATTATACCGCAGCGGGTCAATAGGAAACTATGTAATCTAAGAATTAAATGAGATAATATGATGAAATGTAGTTTTATTAACAATATTTAAAAAATGAGATTAGATGTGATTGATAAAGAAATTAATTCATCACTGCTGATAATCCGCCAAAGATCTGAACGAATTATTCTGGCCAAACTGAAGAACAATCCTCGACTAGGTTACAAACTCCTCTCGGATTACAGTTAATACAAGGAAAAGTTAAGGCTTATATTACCTGTGAATAAAACTGAGAATGAATTTCTTTGTGAATTACATAAATTATTTGGCAATTTGATGTAATCCACAGAATGAAAGCAATTTCATGGATCTACCTGATCCTTCGGGAGACCAGGAGCCACGACTAGTTATGGACAGTGATGCATTGATAAAATAAATGTTAAAAATAAAATCAAAAAAACAAAAAGATCAGTTTGGTATTTCGATTAATAACCTGCTTCAATTACCTCTAAATTTTATGAATGCGCTCTGCAATTTTATAAATAGGATTTTGAAGAATGGGAAATTACCAATCGATATACTAACTATAGTAGCTAAACCGTTGCCAAAAGTAAGTAAATATACGTGCGCCAGTGATTACAGACTAATCTCTTTTATCCCTTCGTTTTTGAAGATAATAGAAAGATTGATGCTAGATCATTTAGAATGTATGTTGCTGGCTGATATAGATATATATCAACATGGCTTTACGAAAGATAAATCAACAACTACTAATATGCTTGCCATGTGGAAACATGTAATTACATTAGATGAGAAAAAGTTAGATGCACTAATTGTATTTATATATAACTAAAAAGCTTTTGACTCTATATCTTTTGATGCTATTCTGAATGCGATTAATTTATTGAATATTGACCAGTATATCTTTAGGTTACTTAA
Source organism: Eudiplozoon nipponicum (assembly GCA_029291075.1). Classification (NCBI taxonomy): domain Eukaryota; kingdom Metazoa; phylum Platyhelminthes; class Monogenea; order Mazocraeidea; family Diplozoidae; genus Eudiplozoon; species Eudiplozoon nipponicum. Next base: position 22,747 of record JAQBSW010005422.1, on the reverse strand, counting down.
ATTCTATTTCTATAATCGAAGAATGAGTATTCAGGTAAATAATTTGATATCAGAATCGAAAAGAGTAGCAAGTGGAGTTCCACAGGGATCGAGTTTAGGATCAATTTTATTTAAAATCGTATTTGCTCATTTGGTAAATAAGATCCTTAACGGTCGAGTTTGCAAATTCGCCGATGATTTAAAAATAATCTTTCCAATTGATCCGAAAAATGTCAAATTCTCTAGAAATAATGTGATACTAGATTTGTATGATTTAAGTAGGTATTTTATAATACTAGGGCTGAGAATAAACAGTAAGAAGACGAGAGCTGTAAAAATTGATAGCCGCACAGACTTTAATTATATTTATTTTCATGATGCAGTGATCAATGATGTTTTTGAAATTAAGCTTATGCAAGAAATAAAGGATTTAGGTATAACGATTCAATGTACAGCTTCTCCTGAGAGACACATTGAATGGATATTAGGCAGTGCCAAGAAAAGATGGGCACAAATAAATCGAAATATCTTATCGAATGACGTAAAACTTAAAACGTATTTAATATGGATTAGACCGATACTAGAATATGCTGCCGCTATTTGAAATCCATTAAAAAAGGGCTTGTCCAATAAGATAGAATCTGTACAAAGAAAAGTCGTGAAACAAATTAGTCCTATCTCCTGCACTATATACGCCACGAGGTTGCAGTTAGTATTACTGCAACATTTATGGTTTCGGAGGATGTGCTATTGCATAAAAGTTTTCCATTTGAACCAGTGGACTGGTGCCTATATGAAGCCAATAGGAAAGAGTCATGAAGTTGGAACTAGATCTGGTCACTTGGCAATATCTCCTCCTTTGGTGGGGAATGTTGCGAGCAAGTTATTCTCTTTTTCAAAAATCTACAAAATTTATAATCAATTACCGATGGGGCTTTGAGAAACGCCTCTATCCAAGATGTCTTTTAAATTTTTATCTACTGGACTAGAAAAAATCTACAATCCTGCTGATATTTTTTTCTTTTGATTATGATAATACATTCTCATGGCTGAATAAAAGACATGAATAATTTTTAGCAGAAACATAATTTTTTGCGATTTTTATCTCCAAGTTTTAGCATTATTCAAATCGAAAGGTTATACATTTTATCATCATGCTAGTCAACAATACATACAATCAATTGCTAGTCATGTTTCTCATTTTTTGCACAATGTTACACTCGAATTTTATATTTTTCTATATTGTACATTTTCCAATATTATTAATTGATAGAACATGTGTGGTTTGAATCTAAATAAAGATATTCTATTCTATTCTATTCTATCTTCAGGATTTAAAAGCTTTTGGAGGATATTATTATAATGAACGTTTGCCTGTTGCCAAGCCCCTTCGGAAGGCATCAAGTGCGCCAAGTTTGGTATGAAAAACACAACCGCCTCAACACTATTACGAATTATTTCACGTTCATCGTCATCAGACGCATACGCGAGCACCTTAGTACCGGCTTGTCGATAATAACTAATTTCCATAAAGCGTATCCAATTGCTTGAACCATAAAGATCCACACAAGTAAGGCCATAAATATACGTACAGCAGTTTTAATAAAAGTTTGTGGGTTATTTGCAGGATCATGTCCATCCAGACTAGGAGACCACGGGCCACCCAACGCTGAAGTTTCATTTTTAGCCCTACCACCAATTAAGAATGTTATTTTTTCTGTAGGAACAGACTTCTCGCTACTTGAATAGTCATCGGCAAATCTACAACACGACTTATACAATTCAGCTAATGGAGGGCACCCAACAAGCATGACTCTTGCTGAATAAGATTAGTCCACGTCTGGTGGATTAATAATCGAACCGTCAGGCACGGATGGACTATCAACTTCCCGATGAAAAACATGGAAATTATCTAAGGAATCTAAATTAATTGGTGAGTGCAAAAGAAATGCATCAACTCATGAATTCGATATCTCGAAAACATCAAACGGAAAATTTAGCTTGTTATGTCGGTGACGTATATCAATAGCACCAGCCGTTCTTGCCCCATAGAGGCACTTAGGAACACGAAATTCATAAGTGCCACCGGATGGTCTTTTATTAAAAGAACCAAAATACTTTTTGGGTGTAAAATTATTGGCAGGCCTTCTCTCCGGGCTTCGACCCTTCATGGGCCTTTTAGTTCCTCTCTGATCATCTTTTTGATCTTTTCGACGGTAGTAAGTGTCCTGCCTATACGCTCCAGTGGAGGCAGTCATACTTCCAGTATTAGGTTAGTGCTGTGTTTGACAATAAGATCGCATATCTTTCGTTTGACTAATGCCAAAATAACTAAAGCCAGTTTGAACACCACCACCATAATTTCCATAAGAGGGCACTGCACGACACCAACTCCTGTTAGCCATGATATCCTGATTATTATTATTTTAATATTAATATTAAAAATTGAGGATACAGAGCAGTTAGCAAGTGGACTTAATGATTGTCGCTTAAAAGATAGTTCAGGGGAACTTAAATGTTCCAAACTATATGATTATACCGCATATATGGATTTTCCGGGCCTGGCATCTCAGAGGCTCTCTTATGGTAGTGATCAAAAGGCCTGTACACTGGCCCTATTGAAGACTATCCGCAGTAACTGCTCTCTAGAATTCACCGTGTCTTCTTAGTAACTTCGTATGGCAATTACTTTCAGCCGGTGCGTTTACTAAGTAAAATAAATTCTTCATTATTAGTTTATAGTTTTGTAAACGCCCCGGCTTCAAGTAAATGTCGTACGACGTTACAAACTCGGTTAAAGTGCTCTGAATAGAGATTTGGTACTGATAGGGTGGCCCTTAAGTGGGCCTGGTCGTCTATTCCCCTGAATTAATCAGAGTGTGAAGATGTCCTGCAGCCTTGGGTGGATTCTGGTTGTTGTTGCTCCCATTGTAGTATTGTAATCACGATGTGGATAACGTCGTTCAGGTTCTGCCATTAATTGGCTCGTTTCGCTGGTTGTACCGCAACAAGATGAGTCACGGATATAGCCAATTGTTGGTGAAACTATCAAATCACCAGCGTAGGTATTGACAGCCGACAGAACACACACGCGTAACGCAAAGCAGAATGCAAATGCAAAATCTGACTTGCATGGTAAATTTCCGTGCTTAAATAGCATGCCATGTCTACTTGCACACTATTGGTTAAACGACAAGTTTCGCTTTTTTCTCATTGGTGCAACGTAAATAAAATTGAATTTAATTTACGCAATATGTCGGCCATTAATTTGTGTCGTTACAACACTTTCCTCTCTGAAATAAAAGGAAAAAATTCCACTCTGCGAGGCTAGATAAGAAATGCATGACAGAGTTCGAACCAATGAGCCGAAATTGCAGAAGGAAATCAAGGCCTCTTATATTATGTGAGTCCTTGGCAATGATGAAGTTGTGGGAAAATTCACGTCGTAAACCTATGTTGAGTGTGCGTTACCGGCAGCCATAAGTTGGTATGGACTCGCCTGTAGCTGTTGCGAGAAGAACGCCTAGCGACATCTCGGCCATTGAATCACCTTTGAGAACTGAGACTGCCGCACCTGTGTCTACGATGAACTCTTCGCCAGTTTTGAAATCAAGAAGGTGCAGAAGCTCGTTGGGCTGTTTGGCCGGGTCATGCAAACAAGTAGGCTGGTGATTGCGACCGGCGTTGTCCGTTTGGTTCTCTATGTGAAAAATTCGGCGTGGACGAAAAGAGTCGACAGGGATGTCGGATTGTAGTTGGCTTCTTCCCTGTAGCGCCGTTGATGCCGTTGATGTGCAGAAAGTACGGTCTTCTACTTCCTGCGCCAGACGTTTCCCGATACTGATGCACCCTTGTGCCTGCGGTCTGTTGTCCTTTCCGTCAGCTGTGGAAATTAGCACTCATTCGGAAATTCTTCGGAACAACAAAGACAGACTTGGCATGATTAAAAAAACTTCTGGTGGATATAACATCAGTTCTTTGGGGCATATTTATTAAAGTATTGCGGAGATCTCGATCGCCGCCTACCATTATACTTGGGCTTATGAATGAATTTAGGTCGAGCATTCACTTGATTTAGCTCGGATTTGGTAATGGCCAATCCTTCTAGAACTTTAGCCATGTTTGCCACTGTCCTCTCTAAAGAGGAGAGTCTATCATCTTGCGGGGGTGAAGAAAAGGATAATGGATTCACTTTGGGTTCCAAAACACTATATTCTAACTCACATCTCTCAGATAAGTCATCTATAGAGAGAGTGTTGGGGAGCTGTCTGGCAAAGAGTTTTAATGTTTGTGGAAGATTGTTAATAAAAACAACCTTAGCCTCATGGTCAGAAATGTTGGTTTTATACCAAAGTTTCCGTAATTACTCAGTATTTCGATGGGGCCAAGGTTTGGCATGTCTTACTGCGCATATTTGTTTATTATCTGCTCAGTCTCTATGGGCCCAAGCAAGGATTCTACTTTGTTTTGTAGACCCAAAATGGGATTAGGTAGCTTCCTAATGGCCTCAAGCTTAGGATAAATCCGTCGCTGCAATTCAGAAGGTAAATTGGCAAAAACCTTCGACAGTTTTTGATGACTGTCATAATCAGAAAAAGGGGAGAAAGCGGAGTCTACGCGCATAAAGAATAGTTCACTATCTTCATCCCAAACAGGAACATCAATATCTAAAATTGGACCTGACATTCTAACAATCTTACGGGATTTTAAAAGCATAAATTTAAAAGCAATATGAAAATATATAAATATACTTTAACGAAACGCTTACCCACACAAAAGCTTCCACAGTTGAATGAGCGCAGAACAAATCACGTCACAGTAACTGCTTCCAAAAATTGAAAATATCCACAATTGAGCCTGTCGAGTACGTACGGTACCGTTTTGTACGTAGAAAAGATGAACAGAGGCCCCGTTGGCCTTTGATAACAATGTATTATTATTATATCCCCCAAAAAAAATTCAACACAAATCCACGAATATATATCCAACAAAATTCCCAGAAGACCACGATTAGTCTAAAGAAAACGCAAATGTTAATCTATTTTTATCCCAAAAAAATGAAAAATGAAGACAATTTTATTTATACCAAAAAAATCGGAACAATAATTAATATCCTGACGCGGTCGCCAATTTTGTAAACGCCCCGGCTTCAAGTAAATGCCGTACGACGTTACAAACTCGGTTAAGGTGCTCTAAATAGAGCTTTGTTACTGATAGGGGGCCCTTCAGAGGGCCTGGTCGTGCGTTCTCCTGAATTAATCAGAGTGTGAAGATGTCCTGGAGCCTTGGGTGGACTCTGGTTGTTGTTGCTCCCATTGTAGAGTTGTAATCACGATGTGGATAACGTCGTTCAGGTTCTGCAATTAATTGGCTCGTCTCGCTGGTTGTACCGCAACAATATGTGTCACGGATGTAACCAATTGTTGGTGAAACTATCAAATCACCAGATTAGGTATTGGCAGCCGACAGAACGCACACGTGTAACGCAAAGCAGAATGCAAATGCAACATCTGACTTGCATGGTAAATTGCCGTGCTTAAATAGCATGCCATGTCTACTTGCACACTGTTGGTTAAACGACAAGTTTCGCTTTTTTCTCATTGGTGCAACGTAAATAAAATTGAATTTAATTTACGCAATATATCGGCGATTAATTTGTGTCGTTACAGTTTCAATTATGAATAATTTCGCTTTTAATTTTGCAACTTTTAATCATAAATTGCTAATATTTAATGCTAGGCACTTTCTGAACATAATTAAATTAGGGAACGTTTGAAATAGAAACTATTGACGAATCAATTACTTTGTCTTAATTTTTTCATATTTTCATTTTTACTGATTTATATTTGGGTTATAAATAATATTTACGAATAGAGAGAACAATATGTTCCTCCGTTGATAATTATGTTTATAATAATAATAATAATAATAATAATAATAATAATAATAATAATAATAATAATAATAATAATAATAATAATAATACATTTATTTGGCATCAAAGGCCAACTGGCCCGACCATTGAAATAACAAATCAAGGGTAGGATATGTGGAGGTGAGTGGAGTTGGGACTAGCAAAGTATTTAATAGCAGGGGGAGGGGTTGGGGAAGGGAAAAGTTATCATTAACATCAAGATAGTTCAATCTGGTGAAAAATAAATAGAAGCCAAGTTCCATTTGACTAGACAAAATCAATTGGAAATAGTCCAGGAAGTATCCGAGCTTCTATGTGAATGTGAGATCGAAAAAAAAGATGGCGGACCGGAGGTAGACGTCGACCAATGGAGTCCATTGTCGTGGAGATTGAGTTGATGGAGCATAGCATGGACATGGATGGAATCTGCAGGATAGAAGCGAGTGAGTCTTGCAGGGGTCGCAGGCATCCGTAGAACGTGGTTGTGATTGAAGGAAGACCAGGGGGAGTCGATGTCCGAAGTGAACCGTTGGTGGGTCGGTAAGGCTATTGAGTTTCCGGTCCTCCGCTGAAACAAGAAAGAAAAGAATTGGATGAGAAAAACGTAGTAAAGTATCCACAACGTGGATATAATGGGGTCAGGAGTGGGCTGACTGAGGGATTTTGCCCTCCGAAGTTAGTAAATAGAATAGCCTGGGGTGAAGTAAATGTTATGGATTGAGAAGGAACCAGTTTCTTTTCCAATCAGTCGTATCACAAAGAAGTTTGTTGAAGAAGTACTGATGGGCTGCCATTTTGAATTCGTGCTGGGTTAGGAGCTTTATGTCTGTGGGAAAAGCGTTGAAGACATTAGTGGCTTTGGAGAAGAGATAGATTTTTTTAAATATGGTGGGGGTATGGTTAGCTTGCATAGAAGATTTACTAGAACGTGTGGCGTAGTGGTGACTTGGGTGGGCAAAGTTGGAGAGTGGTAAGCAAGTTGTGATCTTATGGATAAAAGAAATGACTCGAAGGTGACGGGTGAACAAAAGCGGAGGAAGGTTTGCCAGGAGTAGGCGTTCCCTATAGTTTTGGCATTTCGGGAAGACTCGCTTTAGAAATCTGGAGGATACCTGTTCAGTAGTATACGAGGAGGCGAGGGTAAGAGGACAGTAGAATTCGCTGGCGTAGGAAATGAGGGGCAGAACGTAGACCTTGAATAACGTGAGTTAGAGAGTGGGGTTGTTAGTCTTAAAACAGATCAGACGGGCCCATTTGAAGAGTTTGGAAGTAGTGTGTATAAGGTGTAGGGAGAAGCCTAGGGATTTTGAGAAATGAATGCCAAGATGTTTGGCCGAATTTATTATTTCTATATCAAGGGGGTAGTTGGCAACCGGGGTAGAGCAGAATGGATCAGAGGAGAGTTTCATTAGGCGAGTTTTGGTGGGATTTAGTTTGAGGCCGATTCTGCTGAGCTGCGAATGGAGAAAGGATAGGAGCTCCAATATAAGGGGTAAGGAGGGGTTGGATGTTGTGGGATTGCTGAATAAGATAACCATGTCATCTGCATATTTGAACAGCTTGAAAACGTTTTTTTCAACCTGTATGTGCGCGAACGTAAGGTTGAAGAGAATGGGACCAAGTACGGAGCCCTGGGGAACACCGGATCGGATATGGGCTGGCCTCGAGTGACTACTGCCAACTTATACTGTCGCATATCGGTTTCGGAGATAGTTACTGATAAGATTGAGAACGTTGCCGCAGATACCGCTTCTCAGTAAGGCGGATTCGATTGCTGAAAATGACAGCGAGTCAAAAGCCTTGGATATATCCAGGAATAGGAGAGTGCACTGAAGCCCTTTAGAGAAGGAGGAGTAGCAATCATCGAGAACACTAACTAAGTTGGTGGAAGAGGAGCGGCCATTAAAAAAGACATTTTTATCATCGAGGAGATAGAAGTTTACATGAGACTTAATGAAGGGGTAGATTAGGTTGTATAAGATCCTGTCGAAGATTTTGGTGAAAGTAGGGACGATAGTAATGGGGCGGAGATCTTTAAATGATGAGATCGAAGAAGTGCTATTTTTAGGGATAGGAGAGATCGTCGAATTAAGCCAGTCCAGGGAAAGATAGGTCGTTTTGAGACAATGATTAATAACATCTGCAATCAGAGATAAGACGTTCTAGCCTAGAAGAGCAATCATACTTACCGAGACACCATATTGATCACATTGGTGTTTAGATTTAATGTCTTTAATTGCTTGGGCGATGGGAGCCGGAGAGACGTGGAACCAGCGTAGGTTCTCGGTGTCTCCGTTGTCTAACATCTCAACAGGCGTAGTGGGAGTGGAAAAGGAGTCAAGAAGGTGAGTCAGATAATCGTTGGCGAAACAGGGGTCGTCTGACTGAGAGAAGTTGATATACGAGGTTTTGGGCTTTTGCAGCAATTGGTGTTTGATGATAGCGAACTTTGCCCGGGGGTTAGGAGCTGAGCGGATGCGTCATTCGATGTGGAGCGCTTGTTTGTTGATAGCCTGTTTAATGTGCCCATCGATGAGTCTCAGAGCGATGGCGCGGGCAAGTGACGGTGTGCGTAGACGAGAGTTGCGTGCGAGATTGTCACGTGCCTTAAACAGAGCGTTCAACTTATTCGTCGAGTATACATGTTGAATAGAGGTGGCGGAGTTATAGTGGGAGGATAGGATGTTATAGACTTCGGAAAAGCAAGAGGAGAGATTGTTTGGGAGAAAGAGGTCCCTCCAGTTAACAGCGTCATAGAATCGGCAGAACTCTTCCCAGTTGGTGAATCGCCTGAACGATTGGGTGTCTTCTCGAGGGGTGAAGGATAAGAGAGGTAAGAGGAAGGATACCTGACAGTGATCAAGATTAGGGAAGATCTCCCGAGAGTGAACATCGGTCACCTCGTTATTGGAAGGTACACAATCGCGTAGCTAATTAATTAAAGGTCGACCTTTCATTTTTATGCAAAATACTGCTGTGAGCCGACTTCCTTCTCAAATTGGATATATTTTACCTGTAAATTAATCTATTATAAATTTATGCTCTTTATTTTACATTAAACAAACTTTATTTAACCTCTGTATCGTAATAATAAATTTCTATGTTAAGAAACATAAAAAATGTTAGGAATTTATTACGTTTTGTTGATTTGTTATTTTCAATATTGTTTATAACGATGTTTCGACTTTAATGGGTATGCTGTATAATGGTTTAAAATAACAACATTTTAGGGGCCCTTTGATCACCCTCAATTTGGTTTTTAACACGAAATTGCGCTGATTTGTTCTTTGTCCTGGAAATACATAAAGTTTGTACTGTGTACATTTTTGGTTCTATAATGTTGGCATGGGATACTGACACAATAGCCGTAGTGTGGGCTTCCTTAACAGTCGTATTGCCGTAGTGTTAGCTTTACTACTGCAGGTTTACACATTCGTGTAGGAGATTGTACCGTCCTATTTTCTCACATTCCTCGCGAAAAAAGTATAGTGGTTAAAGGGTGTAATATCGGCTCGTAATGATGATTCGCCAGTAAGCAGGAAATGAATGTGCACGAGATTATACTTTCAGTTCATACTGTCTTTGGTTTATCCTTCTGGTCATATTTGAACTAATTTAGCAATAGGTGAGCAAAACCTAATGCATAATTGCATACATATTAGTTTTCAACCACAAACAGTATTTACCTGTTATATATTCATTAGAATGATGTTATGGTTACCACGAAATGTGATAACTGTTTGTGAACATTTTTTGGGTGTTCTGCTTGTCTTTTCTTGATCTGAACATCAAAAGGATTTGTCTTATTGGCATGACTCCGTCTTTCAACATTGGTGGAATAGTTGACCGTATTTCCCCATTAAACTGACTGCACTTTAGGAGAACTATAGTGATTTTGCTGTCCATAAAGCGATTATTTGTTGCAGAAATATCCATATATGTTAACCTTGCTTCAAAGGTAATGGCTACCGCCGTCTGTCCTGGACTCATTGACTATGCCGCAAAGAATTTCAATTAGGTATATCGCCACCATCGGATGTTTTAGTCGGTGTGTAGTATCGCAGCAGCCAATGTGGTGGTCATCATGGCCGAACTTTGTAGAGCCTAAATTCATTCTTCCAGGCCTCCCTGAGCGCTTGATATTGCGTCATAACTGGTCAGGTCCAGCAGAATAAACATGATAGATTCATGTGGTTGCAACACGAGCAAAGTCTCTGTTTGCTTAGTCGACAATCGTTTGATGCATTGCGTGATATCAAGAGGCATCTCACCCGATAGTATTTTGTCTGTAAAGTTCTGAAAACACCTCAAATGTGATCCAACACTAGTCTTTAATAATCTTCATACGTCTAGTCGACAGGCAATTCTAATTGGACTGCAACTATTCGATCAACTATTTCCTGTACAGCCACGTGCATAATAGAACAGCGACTTGAAATAATTCGAACAATAACTGTGAACTTTTCACATCCAAGGGTGCAAGCATATGCTTAAATTCTGATGACGGTTGGAAAACTCATCGAACCGGATAAAAACACTGTCATATGTCCGTCTGCCGCCATCCTGGTGTGGTCGCCATTGTTGACTTCACCAATATTGGGTTAGTTGTTTATGAAGATTCCTTCAGAATTTATTATAATTCTGTCGTCAATCCGAGACTTAATTATCCATAACTCCAAAGTCAGTGTTCATTTGTGCAGACAATACTATTACTATTTTTTCCAATCCGTCAGAAATTTTATGCGTCTGTTTACTGAATCATATACCATTATTCATTATTTTATATTCAATTCTGCGGCTCGAAGACCGCCTCAATCATTTTGCTGACTGCCTCGTTATAGTTCGTGCACTACTGCAAAGTTTTTCTGTTGTATTCACTCCGCAATTTTTCAAAGGTTATTCCCTTTAGCCTTAGACAATTAGAGCGTTCTCAGCCTCTAAGTTGGCTAATGCTAGAAGCTGTCTGCAGCAAATTCTCGACAGTACATCATGAGGCCCAATAAGGACGTAATCGTTTTACTGGTTAAATTAAATTTTGTACATTACGCAATTCCTAGTATATATATATATATATATATATATATATATATATATATATATATATATATATATATATATAATATTAATTGTGTTTATATCACCGATGAGTTTAATATTTGCAGCCATATTTGAATAAAAACTTTGGTTTCATTTTTTTGTTACCTCCACTAATTTAGAAAATTAGGATTAATTTCATAATATAATAATTTATAATTAAAAAAATAAAAAGATGTCTCATCGGAACTTGTCTTTCCATTTATTATTTAATCATTTTTTGTTTTTAATAACATCAAATTCTTTAAATATTTTTAACCTGCTTAATATTGTGAGGTAGTAGATAACTGCACATGCCGAATTCCTATTTACTAGTCTAGTCAAAACTTCTGCAAAAAAATTTTTTCTATGTTTATATTATTTCACTGTAACAGAACCAAGTATTTGACAGACTGTTCGGATAAAAGTGGAGAGATTTACTTATTCTGGGGTGCGAAAATTTTACAAAAGACGTATGGAGAAGCCGGGCAATTCTTACGCCTCTCTTATATGCTTGGCAGTGGCCGAATCAGGAAAAAAAAGCAATTTCACTTTCTGAAATTTATTCCTGGATGATGGAAAATTTCCAATATTACTTACTGATTGATTTAAACTGGAGGGTAATTTATAATAACACTAATAAATTTTTAAATACTGTTTGTTGAGGAGAACTAATATATATGCAAGTATGTATTAGGTGTTGTGAACCTAGTAACAAATTAGTTCAGTTGTGACCAGAAGGATAAACCAAAACAGCATGAACTGAAAGTGCAATGTCGTGCACAGTAAGCACGAAAAGAATGTGCATGAGATTATACTTTCCGTTCATGCTGTCTTTGGTTTATCATTCTGGTCACAACTGAACTAATTTGTTACTAGGTTCGCAACACCTAATACATACTAATAATTTTTGTCATTTTACGTATTCAATATAACATTGCAATAAAACTATCACAATTTCAATTTTTATATCTTGCCTATTCCTTCAATCACTGTACATGGTTTCTGTTTCTGAAATGAACATTTCTTGAATTAAGATATTACCTAGGCAGATGAATGCTTGTTAGACAGACAGATTACTACTTAATAATGTGATATTGAATTAAAATGGTAGAATTTGATCATGCAGAAATTGTTTGTAGAAATTAAATTTGGCGTAAAATAGGCGACAGCTTGATCTAGTAGATCGAATATCATCCTTGCTGAGAGCTCTTCAGAATTAACGAGAAATACTGCAGACAGACCGAAACTGGGCATTTGGTTCAGTCCCACAACTCATTCTTATGCAACAAAGGCCACGCGTTAAGTGTAATTTTCACTTTTTTACAAATAAAAATGAGGAAATAATTCTAAACTGTGTGCAAAATCCGATATTACTGACTAAGGTTGAATGCCCGATAAGTATAAACTCTGTCTACCGTCATAGTTTCCTTTTTTATTCCATTCGATACTCTAATTGAATAATCCATATAAACTGTAAGAACGCAAAAAGAAAACTAACATAACATTCAATATGTTAAGTGAAAAATTTAGTTTAAACTGTTCCATTTACACTTAATGTTAGATCTCTTATGCTTATTAAAAGCAAACCAACTTCATGCTTTTGAAATTAAAATAAATATCAGCGTCTCTAAATGTATCCACTACTTATTTTTTTAAACTATCCTTGTTTATACGAGCTGTCTGTATAACAAATTGGTCATGAATACAGTTCCTTAAGCACGCACGTGCTTTTTATCAAGAATGAAAAATGGTCTTTCTTATCAATAGCATTTTATTTGTGTCCAAACACAAAGGAATTCATTCTTCTGGCTTGTTCAAACAACTACATTTACTTAGTTTTCTTATAACGTTTATAACTTCAAATTTGGCAAACAGCCATGAATTTGTATCGCTGTGAAATTCACGTACTTACGTTAGATATGCTGTTTGATACATTATATTCGCCAATGTCCGTATTATCAAGCCTGGCTTATTCAATATGCTCGTTGAGCAAATATTTTCACATGAAATAAAGCACTAACTAAACAAAAAAATGCGTTAATATATATTATATTCTATCGACACAGTTTCTTATCGTTGACAACTGACTTCGGTCACTTTATTTTGACTATTTTGATCTACTCTTGCGATGCTCATTATCCGAATTTCAGTTCGTCTGTTTATACTTATGATATATATATATATAAATAACACTGTATACTAATGTAATACTTGAATATTAATACATTTATTCGAATATTTTAGGATTAAGCGTTGCTAACATTTGGTTTAGAAAATTTTCTATAATAAATTTTTCGTTCTTGTCCTGGATAATTAATTATTGGTTGTATTTTATTTGTTCTATCTTTTTGTACTAAAGAATTCTAAGAGGCACACATTGTCTTTTAACAAACATTTTCAAAACATCCCCAAAGAGAAGGGGCGACGTGGAAAAGGCGGGTATTGGTTCGTAAATGCCAGAAATAAAGGATGGATGGTTTCTCAATTGGCGAAATGTCGGAAATACTGTCGACAAACATTTTCCGCACACGAACTTACTTCATCACCTCTTGAAATTAAATTAAAACCGCAAATAAAGCGAAAGTTATGACAAAAACCACTTAAAAACACTAGCATCGTCAACAAAAACAGCACGTACACCAACAAACTTTCCATATCACCGCTTCAAATTAAACTAGAACCGCGAATACAGCAGAAATTAGGGCAAACATCACATAAAAACATCAACAACATCAGAGGAAAATACAGGAGCAACACCAACAAGATGGGCAAATACAATAACAAAATCATTGTTAATACCATCAGTCCCACTCCAACAACAACAGCGATGCAGACAAGAAGAAAAACGACAACAGCGATGCAGACAAGAAGAAAAACAACAACACGAATATAATATAAACCGAAAAAACCGCTGGCAATTTAACTAACGCCAACAACAACAGCTGCAAGTACAAAAACGACTATTATAGAAGTTCAAAACGTGATTTACGCCGAAATTAATCGAAGTTCTGTGATGTAATGCTGGTGGCGAATTTGTAGGTCTGTTGAGATTTCGGATATGCCAATTCGCTGGGTGTTGTTTTGTATACAGTGTGGGTTTAACGCAAATCTAACCAATATTTTGTTCCGTGGATATTCGGTAAAACAAGTCCAAATTTGTTTTAGCTGTAAGTAAACTTGATGTTGTGACATGTGATAAATGTATTTTCGGTTATTTGTTATATTTCCGACATTAAAAACGCGTTTATTCAAATATACAATATATAACTTTCTTTTTATAATATGTTAATTATGTTATTCTCTATGTTAATTTTAAATATAATTTACTAATATGCTGTTTCAAATGGTTTCCATTACTTTTTTCGTGTATTTTCGTGTTTTAAATTATTTTAGAAAGTAAAGAATACTTACAATACATATACATCGTTAATGGTATTGTCATTTCTCAAACTGAATTTCGGTGTTCAAACCACGGTCAAGCATTTCAACTTGTACTTCTTAAATAGTATTTCAAAAGTTTTACTACCAGAATAGTTAAGGTAGCAATAAACGTATCTACATTCGGTCGTTAGATGTTAAAATTCACAAACTTGTTTTAATGCATAGTCCTGCCCTTTTTACCTAACAGTTACGTGCATTTTCACCAAAACGTCTATTTATTTGAAATCGTCTACTTTCAAGATGTAAATTAATATAGATCGTATTTTAATATTTTCGCAAATAAGATTAAATTTGTGTATCCCCATTTTTTATTCCAACTTATTCATTGTGTTCAAAGTTAGTTTATGGCTAAAGGACTTTAATGACGGCATAACTTTTAAACACTTAAAAATGATACGATTTTTTACATATATTTCAATAAAAGAAATATTTTCCAATTGCATCACTAATTGATTCCTAGTTTGGTGATATTGCTTTGCAATTTTGACTGACTTGATACATTATCTGGTGCCCCAAAATACTTTAAAAGTATTTTTTGTGAAACAAGTAATCGGTTAATAACCTAGCTCATGATATACAGGCATGAGACCCTTAACATAGTCGCATTTTTAAAGCTGGTTTCCTATAGATCAGAGGAGAACATTGGAATGCTTTTGGATTAACTGAGTGAAGATTTTTACGAGCAAACATGCCTCCATTGACACACGTATTTTGGCCAATGCATTTTTGTTTAACTGTTATATTTCCGACATTTTACTGGCTAATAATATATGACATCACTTCTATGATATTTAGGATATAAATAGCAATATTGTTTCTCACAGTTGTCTGATAGTTTGCATGTTATTAAATATTCTGAAAGGCAGAGGATTATATTTCTTTATGTACTATTTACAATGAAAAGTCTTTTTTGGTATTTTGAGTTCATAGTCTGAGTAGATGTTTCGAACCATGGGTAAACATTTCCAGCGGAATCTCATTTAGTCATCATGTAGGAAGATTCACTGCCGGACTGTTTATATCAAAATAAATATTTTTTACGGTCGATCTTTAGCTGCCAAAGTTCCCAAATATACTATCATGTATAATCATGATTTTTTAAATCTTTCTGTTACCTGCACTAGCAGTAAATAGCATTCGTACATTTGAATTCATCAACGTGGAAAAAGTTAATAAGCAGACCTTATTTTTGTTTTCTCTCTTATGAGTAAAATTTGCGTTTCTATGAATTCTTAACAAATATACATTGTGCTTAGGTTTAGTTAATGTCCAAGAGACATATTTAGAATTAAAGTGAAATGGTAGTTTAAGTTTACTACAGTTAGAAATTACACAATTTTTGTAACAGTTTTACAAATAAGATATATTTTTCACCGGCTTTACTAATTCATTTTCGATGTGGTAATATTGCTTTATCAGATTCGTTTTCATGATACAGTATTTGGTGCCCAACTATTCTTCAAAATTTTTTTTGAGCGCAAGATAATTGTTTAGATACCTGGACTATGCTTCATGAAACAAGATTTTAACAAATATTTTCTCCAGTTTTACTACGAATATTTCGGCTTCCTGTTACAGAAACATTTTACAGCCATCGGCTCATTTCATCGGGAATTTGTAAATTATTAAATTAATTTGTGAGTTTCGTTCAACGGATTTATTTATACTACGTAATAGATCTCTTTATCATAAACGACGTTTCACTAAATAGGAAAGTGTCATGTTTGTGTGTGCTGCGTATGTCTGCAAAAGAACACTAATCGAAGCTAAAGAAAACTGATCAAATCATTACCGCCTGCGCAACCAATGCTCATTAAATTATATAAATGTTCAATTCAATATCGCTTGCTCATGTAGTGTTTCGCCTGTTCTATAATGACAGATTGGAGATGGTTATTTAAAATTTTAGGCCTAAAGGGATGTCATATAGACTCCGCATAAGGGAAAAGCTAACCAAGAAACTTTAGCTAGTATATAACTAAAAGTTTTGTGTGGTATGTGGCATGGTAGCTACTTGATTAGAAAACCAGATTCCGAAACAGATGTGCCCAGGTTTGTGCCCTATTCCTGGCAAATTCTAGACAGTACATAAAGAATTACCAGTAAGGACGAAACCGGTCAAATGGATGAATTTCCTTTTCTAAATTAGACAATGCTTAATTTATACTGCCAAATGTATGTATATATTGGGAATGATGTTCAAATTAGGATAGCAACTCTGATTTAATAACTGTTATTGCAACACTTGCAAATTATGTTCGTTTAATGTCCTAAACGTTATATAACATTTTATTAAATATCTGGCAGCATTTTCTGATAAATACATTTTGTAGTTTTGAAAATTGGCTTGCCAGGTCTTTATGGTATTGCTTCACTTATTATTTAAAATGGGTTTATTCAAATTTATCTTTAACATCGTCCTTTATACATATTGGTACTTATCCTGCTCTTTAACTTAATTATATATATATATATATAATCACCAAAATCTTGTAAATTAAAAGACAATGGTTGCGCGGGCGGTGATAACAATTATTTAAATCAAGGTTGCGATCTTGATTTAAACAGCAATCTCATAATATATTTACATTCTTTATTATAAAATAAACATTTTATAATGTAATATTGCCTTTTCTGTAGGTGCAGCAGCTCCATATCTCAAAGGTGACTCCAATGTCGAGATATTTCTTGGGTACTGTTTGCAATTGTCACGTGTGAGCCCATTCCCACCAAGGGCTGTCGGCATCGCTCTTTTTTATGGGCTTACGACTTGAATTTTCTCACAATTTTATAGTCACCAAGATCTCACACAACATTCTGAGCCTTGATTTTCCTTTAAAATATTGGCTTATTGTTGATCTTTGAAATCAAAAGTTCATTGACAACTACATCGGGCTTGAAAAATATTTATGGCTACTTGCATCCACACTTTTAAAGTTACAGGTCAAACAACCGTCCCCTGTTCATCTATCAACAGAATTATCGATAGCTCTTTGAGAAAATGAAGCATTGTTTGATCTCGGCAGATGAATGCTGCATGAAATCAGCACAATTTACCATATTAGCAAAACAGGACCTTCCGTCGCACTTGAAAAGAGGCCGTTTCCACAGCCAAACTCAAAGCTGCCAAAGTAACATTTTTTGAGACTAACTGAAGAAGGCATCCTCAGACCATCAAAATGTTCTTGAGTATCACAATTTCACTTTATATTGAGTTACCGGGTTTATCGCAAGCTGGATGCTGTGACCAACTCTGATGCATACTCTCTTCTTAATTTAAATATATTGCTTGAAAAATGCAATGGTATCAATTGCTTTTCGGTGATCGACCACAGACAAACCTATTAGCACATTCAAGTTACGTCAGAAAATATACAGTACACGGCTATCATCACTTCTTTTGATATATTTAAATACCTTGACATGCATTTTGGCCTAAGATCCGTCAGTGAGATATTTCAGAGTTTCAAGAAAAACGTTCTGCACGATGAGTTAGTCAACTCTATACTATATCTTGATATTGAAATGGATTTTAGTTACAATCTAGACTCTTATGTCGAGCATCGTATATATGTCCAATCACACAGTATATCACGGACTCAAATCAATTGTGACAAAATGCATATTGAAACTACATCAGTTGATTTCCTAGGACATCGTATTACAACTCAAGGCCAATACGATCAAGAAAATGGTGTGACCTAAGTTGTTGAAGAACTTACAAAAATTTTGCGAGTTTCAAACTACTACGGCAAGTTAATTAGCGGCCTATCAAATCAACTAAATCTGTTAAGTAGGGTCGTGTCAAATCGAAGAGAACTAAGAGGGAACTATTATTTCGATAAAGAATAATTGTTTGCACTGTTTGTGACAAAATTGTTTTAAATACAGTTGGCGAGGTTGACATATCTAGTCCAACAACAGCAAATCTACCGTCGTCAGATGACAAGATATTGTCAACTACCATGCTATCAAAATCTTAGCAGATGCCACTAAGTTAGCCAAATCCGATTTCAAATTACACTTTCGACACACCACTAATGCTTCAGACTTGCAGACATACACAAGCACACACAAACCCGGTACTTTATTATTTAGTGAAACGTCGTTTATTATAATGAGATCTACAAAGTATAAAAAAGCCACTATTGAATCATAGATTAACGGATTTTGAAGCGGATTAGTTTTTATTCGCGTACGCTACAACATCTAGAAACTTGGCACGACACTTAAACGAACATTGGTTGCACGACACATTCGGTCAAGAACTCAACGTTGTCCATGTCGCGTTCCGCAACTTCATAAGCACCATACACAGCAGAATATCTATTGTTATAACATACCTTGTTCCTTTTGTTAGCGTGCTTCTAAACGCGACGTCAACAGTATCAAAGTACCCTGCCAGAGTAGAAAGACAACTTTCACGTCTTAGTGAATGCATTTTTGATATTTTCTATGTTAAAGACGATGAAGAAATTATTGAAGACGCGCTTTCAAGGTCAAATTTCTCGCTACAAGTGCCTTGCCATTCTTGGTCAAATCTATGAATTAGCGAGCCAAACCTGACACCATCCATCCGAATGGTAGACGCAGCGTCATTCATGTTCAAAGATCACTAACTAATTTCGAATGTAGACTCTGGGGGGCGGGCATATGCAGCCCCACAGGCCAGTTTTTCTTAATAGCCTCCAGAATATGTTTTGTCTACTGTATTCACTTTTTTTCTCATTCAGGTAATAATGCGACTGCATCCTTGTAGCAGATCGTTTCTCGGATGCAGAACGCTAAGCAATGAATCTCTGAATGTGCTGTATGCGAAAAGCGTAAAATTTCCCGGCACACTCATTGTAAATTAGAAAATTTCGATACGGCACGCGTAGCCATCGTTCATATCGACATAGTTCAGCTTAAACAGGTTCGAACTTTGAAATACGTTCTAAACATGATCGATAGATTTTATCCATGACCCGCTTCGTCTCTTATTGACAACTTTTCTAAAGATGAATTCACTAATTCATATATCTCTCTGCAAGTATAGCATATTATAGTGTTCCCAACGAGGTTATGACTGAAAAAAGATACATGCTTCTCATCCGATCGTTTCAGAAATACCTTGCGGTTCATGTGAACCTATTTAAGACAAACTATCACCCACAGTCTAATCTATGGTAGAGAGAATGCATAGTGAAATCAATACAGTGTTGGTATCCTCGCACATTAACAGTACTCTTTGTATGGCATGAATCTACGCCTGTCGAGTCAGCTCCCAATTTTACTACCCGCCTAGGATGAACCAGAAGTCAAAGCTTCTTTTCTTCGATTCCATGTCAGAAATATATCAGTCCAGCATCGGAGACATTCCCCTTGTCCAGTCCAAGTTGATCGGCAGTTACACAGCTGCAGGAATGTACTGGATCACATTCACGCTGCCATAGTACCATTACAACATTAGTATTGCGGTCTTTATCCGATTTTACCTTGATATACAAAATATTTCATAATCATGAGATGTGCGACACCCACCCTGGTCCGATATACGACATTCTTCATGTGTTTTAAGCTCCTTATGCCTACAAACTCAACCAAGTAATAACTTACTTTACAATACATATAATTAATCGATTTTTTATATAGCATCAGTTGTTCATTTCATATTTGAATATATATATATATATATATATATTGATCTTGTCTAGTCAAATGGAATTTGGTTTTTATTTTTTCACCAGATTGAACTATCATGAAGTTGATGATAACTTTTCCCTTCATCAACTCCTCCCCCCGGGCTATTAAATACTTTGCTAGTCACAATTTCATTCACCTCCACATATCCTACCCTTGATTTGTTATTTCAATAAATATATTATTATTATTATATATACATATGAAAATCTGTAATTTACATACTAATCCGTAGTCAGTTGCCTCAGGAATAAAATAATAGTAATCAATGTTTTGCGCTTACAAATAATGTAATAGTGCTAGACATTTACGATGATCATTCGGATTAAAATGTTTGTACACATAAAGGAATATATAAGACAAGTTTGTAGGAATAAAACAAATTCGAGACTAACAAAATAGGAGGCGAAATAAAGTTATTGATAAACGATATTACTAAGAAGCAATTCGATCAAATGCAAATTAAGAATATCATACTAAGAAATAGAGCCGCGCACATAATGTAAATATTATTAAATGCTCATAAACGAGGTAACCGGTAAGAATTATTCAAAACATCTTACGTAACCAATACCTAAAATTTGTCATAGATGAACTTAATGTAAATAAATTGAAATTGCATAAATGCGGACATTCCTAATGATAGATGAAATATAAAATTATTACTCGGCTCAATATACAGCGTAATTCTTCTGAGGGAAATATATTGTAATATTCCGTATAGACAAATTTATAACAATGTCAGCAGAGGAAGAACAGAAATTTAAATACCAACCCGAAATCAATTGCCTGAGGAATAAATAAATGGTAGACAATGCTTTGCGTTTGCATATATGTTAGTAGTGCTCGACATTTCTGATGAATCATTCGGATTAAAATGTTTGTAAACATAAAAGAATACATAAGACAAGTTTGTACGAATGAAACAAATTCCCGACAAACAAAATAGGTGGCGAGGTCACGTTATGGATAAAAAATATGATTACTATTGAGGAATTAGATCAAACGCAAGGTAAGGTAATTGTTTGCAGCTTTCGCCACATATAAATATATAGGCAAAACAATTTAACAATAATTGATTGCGCGTTAATTGTGAATTTCCATAATTCCTAAAACTGCTACAGAAATATTATGTAAATTTGTAATTTGATTATAGCGGCATTTAACTAGTAAGTCCGACAGCCTTTTCTATTTATTAATACACACGAGGTGAAATTCCAGCTAAATCGGTGATTCTATAAATGCGTGCATGATTGATTGGACTTTTGAAATGCCCAACATCAATTGGCCGAATTTCTAGTGCGTAAAATGTTTAGTAAAAGCAACTAAGTATGAGTCACCATTAAGAACGAAGCGCATCTTTGCAAAATTTGATGTCTTTTGTTCATGATGACATTATGTAGCCTCATGGTCATACTTAAAATACATTTGTTTCTGTGTTTGGTGTACTAAATTCATACAGATTATAATAAGGCATTAAAAAATTACAAATTGTACATCTAGAAACATAAAATTATTAACTCTGTCTATCCTTATAACGCAATTAAAAAAAAACAATTTTTTGACGAAGAAAGAAAAATGGAACAGGTTATTAGATGATTCAAGTATGTATTAGGTTTTGCGAACCTCGCAACAATATAGATCAGTTGTGACCGGAAGGATAAACCAAAGGCAGCATGAACGGAAAGTATAATCTCATGCACATTCGTTTCGTGCTTACTGGCGACTCAGCAGTAGGAGACGGTATTACGCCCTTTAACTATTATACATATGGTCAAATAATGTGGAATAATAGGACGATACAGTCTCCTAGACAAAAGCGTAAACCTGCAATAGTGAAGCTAACATCATCTAAAGTCAACGACAATGCGACTTCAATGCTAACTCACACTATATAATATATATACCGAGTCTGTAAGGGATACTAACACTATGGCTATTAAATTAGTAATCGATAGCAACATTATTGTACTGAAAAGGTAAATATACTAACACTATGGTTACCGAGTGGGTACATGTTACCAACCTGATTGATAACAATTTATGCTATAGTTCACCGAAATTGAGAATTACAACAATTTCTGAACACCTGTTATCCAGTAAATCCATACACTCTGGCCTTGATCGATATCAGTTATCACATTTCGCGGTAAGCATGACATCATTCAATTCAATATATTACAGTTTAATACCCTTATTTGCGTAGAAATAATATATATGCAATTATGTATTAATTTTTGCGAACCTAGTAACAAATTAGTTCTGTTGTGACCAGAAGGATAAACCAAAGCCAGCATTAACGGAAAGTATAATCTCATGCATATTCGTCTCGTTCTTACTGGCGATTCATCAGTAGGAGCTGGTATTACGCCTTTTAACCACTATATATTTGGTCAAAGAATGTGGAATAATAGGACGGAACAATCTCCTAGACGAATGTGTAAACCTGTAATAGTGAAGCTAACATCATCTAAAGTCAACGACAATGCGACTTCAATGCTAACTCACACTATATAATATATATACCGAGTCTGTAAAGGATACTAACACTATGGCTATTGTGTTAGTAACCGATACAACTTTATTGAAATCGAAGAGTACCGGATACTAACACTATGGTTTCCGAGTCGGTACATGATACCAACCTGATGGATA
>JAQBSW010005421.1:0-57640 GCA_029291075.1 Eudiplozoon nipponicum | reverse complement strand
TCGTCGAGGAGGCAGAAGTTATCTCGAGACTTGATGAAAGAGTAGATTAAGTTATATAAGACCCTGTCGAAGATTTTAGTGAAAGAAGGGACGATAGTAATGGGGCGGAGATCTTTGAATGAGGAGATTGACGATGTACCATTTTTGGGATAGGAGAGATCATTGAATTAAGCCATTTCGTAGGAAGATAGGTAGTTTCGAGGCATCGGCTGATAACAAGTAACAAGTAATGAAAGAATTAATTTAAACTGTATTTCATTTTTGTATTCAATACGCATCCACGTATGCAAACAGCCCTATATATATTTAGGTATAAACAAGTATAGATACATTTATAACTGTACATGATCATATACACGTACGATGAAGCTTTCAGTATTTTGGTGAGTTGCTTCCTAATACAGGTGAATATTTTAATGCATTTATAGACGCAAATCAGTCGTTGCAACATACTTCAACGATGACTTTACAGTGAGTAATACGTTTTAATTTTACTCGACAGAAGATTTAATTACAACTATTAAAAGTTGTCAAAGTCGTATGAGGGTGTTATAATTGCCTCCCTTGCACTATCAATACACTTATGGCTAGCGCCTAAAATAGCTTTAACAACAAAAGTCTAGCCCCTGGCCTGCACGTCGCATGAATTCTTCCATTAAAAGGTATGGGCTTCATTGTGATGCGAGAGATCTATATATCCACATATTTGTTGGCTGTAAGATGCCTGTGCATTCAAGAACATAATGTGTGTGTGCATCGTTAGACATATAATTTAAAAATTTTTATTTATGTAATCATTTAAGGTATTGCTGTTGATAAAAATTATTTAAATCGGGTTTGTTGACTTAAAGTAAGCATTAGTTTCATTTTTGGCCCGTCATGGAACATGTAAAATCAACCGGCAGTTTCAAGTACTAATGAACTCGGACATTCCGTAGTCATTGTCATTACACGACTAAAAATGGCTTTACGAGAAAGAGACAAATATTAAAATTTGGAAATGCGTTCCTCATCTGTATACGTCTGGCATACATACTTTCTTTTTGTGTGGCCAACTGGTTAAAATATATGCCTGGTGTTTATTTAGAGTGAGCTATCTTGATTATAACTATCATCACCACACAGATTCAGTGGTTGCTGGCTATCGGATATTAATTAACGAATAATAATATAAAAAAATTATTTTTGATAGACGAAAAATTTCTGTGGCTTTGATCAAAATTTGAATCAACAAGCAAATTAAAATTAAACCATGTATGTACACTATTTTTTTATTTTTTATTTTGTCGTTCAACAAATTCAGATGCTGACCATTACTCAGCATCTTTATTTTGAACATTATTAGCTTCTTGACAGTGTCAGCATCTTAATTACAACTTATACAAACATAAACAATATTTTCTTGCCAAAGACGCCAGGCTTTTTCTGTAACAAGGAGCACGTTTAAACTTGAATTAAGTGCAACAAAATTTACCTCAAGTTTGCAAACTTGATTTAAAGAATTGTTTCCAGTTCCCTGAACAATTAATTATTGTTTAATATTTAGTATACCTGTTTATAAAGTTAGACTAAAATAGGAGTTTTTTGCTAAACTCTTAAGTCGAAAAGAACAATCTGATGAAGAATCGCATAATTTTTGGGCGCGAAATTAGTATGTAGTGCTGTGTATGGATTTGCCTGCAGAAATCTCGTTATTCATAGTTTAATTTTGATCTTTCTATCCCTTCATACAGCATACTCTGCAATATTTGTGGTCTCAAAGATATTTTGAACAAAGTTGTTGAAGTGGAATCCTGTCATCTAAAGGCCACGTTGCCAATTTATTCAACAGAAGCCAGTTATAAAATTGGGCGTTGACTTGCCCAGAGACGGGCCATCGGGCGGATGTCAGTCAAAAATTGGGCGCAAAGAGGCCCACCGTTGTCGGTCGGGCCGTTAACTCAACAATGGACCTAATTGGTGACGAGCAATTGCCTCGAGAGCGATATTATCACAACGTCATTCCTGCACTGCATGGTACAGCACCGCATGCTCACCAGCAACCCGCAAATTTGTGTGAAACATCAAATCAGCAATCTCTTCATCCTTATGATGCCAATGATATTCAGCAAGCACGTGCTCATTCGATATCTTTTGAGAATTCACATTTACTTCTTGATCAACAACATAATCAAGCCTTTCCTGTACGTCCATCAGTGACTCATCAGGCTCCACAGCCGCCGAATCAATTGTTGACATTGACTCCGCATAATCAACATAATCTACATCATATTTCGGTTCCTTTTCAGCCGAAACAGAACTTTTTGAAGCTAGCTCATGACGGATTTGGATCAAGTCTCACTCAATATGGTCAGCTAAATGATTCCAATCCTGCGAGTTCTTCGACAACGAGTATCAATCATAATTTTTTACAACAAACTCAAGTATCCACTAAGCAAACGCTAAAAATAAATAAACTTGATTTACTCTCCAAAGAATCCGAGGTATCAGCCACCCTTTTACTTAATCGTAGTAATATTATAAATGATCGAAGTTCTCTTAACACTGTTATTGCGAATAGTACTGGTCCAGCTGACAATAATGAACCAAATATGATAATAGCTAGCGGAAATGACTTCAATTCATTTGTTAATTCCAATTCGAGCCTTGTTACTACTACTCCTGTGTCATCTAACTGTATCACCTCTGCCTGTAATAATTCTTCTGTTCCTGACATTAATATGAGTATTGCAAAAACCAACCTTTTTAGTAGACAGATAGTAGCTGCGAGTAATATAACCAACCAGTCCACAACAAGCCAAGCTCCAGTCGCAGTTTTGATGCCTTCTACATTCTTACCGGCTTCCTCTGATGTTCGTCTGAGTGTTTTAGGTATTTCCAGTCTTAAAAGCAATGGAAGTAATTATACTATTCATAGTAATCCTTTGTTCATTCAGCAAGATCAAAATAGCGATCCTGTGTTTTGTGCCTCTCGCCAATTAAGTAATCCTAATCCGACATCGTTAATAGGCTATCCCACAGTACACATTATGCGAGAAATCCGTCAGAAAAATCCTATGAACTACAATAGTTCTATGGAAACTAATTTAGTCATAAATAAAACTCAACTGGTTACTCCGCTATGTGATGAACAAAAAGTGCCCTACAGCCAATCTGGCCATTCTCTTTGTATCAATATGGCTGCTAATCCGCCTTATTCAACCTCAACATCTCCGACATCATTTATTTGCTCTACCTCTACCCCTTTGTCTTCATCTTCCGCGTCATTTATGACTTCTGGTTCATTCGTGTTGTCGAAATTCCAAACGCCGCCTTATATGTCTGCAGCAACTGGAACGATTTCGCGTCATCAGGTCCAAACGACCACTTCACCGAAGCCTCTGGAAGTAGTTCAGTTGAAATGCGCCGCGACAAAAAGTTCCGTCATTACCACGAGCTCAGCTGTATTCTTAGATAGTCGCATCAAACCAGAAATTACATTAACGTCATCTCCATCAGTGACAGTCTCTAAAGCCATATCACGAGAAGCTGTCGGACAGCAATCTTCGGATAACACATCTTTACAGTACTTAAACGATCCGTCCATTGCGCCAAATATGCCTTTGGCTAAGTCAGATTGTACTTCAAGACTGAAGATAAGTCCGATGCCTGCTAATAAATGCAATTCTCCTACATTGCAATTATCTACCGATATAGATTTTGTTTATTCTTGCCCTAATATTTTAAATAAAAACGATGCTGCTTCTGAGTTATTCTCAAACACAATAAATGAATCTGGTGCAGTACGGTCTCCAAATAACGTATGTGATCCAATTAGTGATAATGCTGGTAGTTCGGACTCCATAGCATGCAATAATGGGATTACTTCTGAAATGCGCTCCACAGCAGGTGGCAAGAATGTCGCTAGTTCGTCTGGTGCTGCTTCGACTGAATCATATACGCCCTCTGTTTTACCAGTGACAAACACGACAGGGTCTGATTTGAGTCCAGCATCTAGCCTGGTATCTGGAATAGCGGCGGCTAAACCAAGTGAAGCGTTATTTGTGCGTGCACTGATTGGTCGGTGCAAACGCTTGGCGCCGCTGTGGTTCCGTTGTGTATCATCAATGAGGGAACGCAATCGAGAAGAGAATAGACGAACGACGACCAACAATGCGCAAACACAGCAAGACTGGGCACAGGTTGCCGAATGCATTTCGGTATTGCATATTTATTTTCTTATTTAATTGTACACTTGTTTACAAATGTCTTTCATGAGTGAATAAATCCCCTATTTATAAATTAAAAATCGCTAAGATAGTTATTTACTGTACCTAACACCTACCACGCAGCGTTACACCAGAAAAATACACAAAACGCAGAACCATGAAATTCAAGGTTATGTGTAAAATGCAAACAATTCTTGTCATTTCAGAGCCGTGAATATTATTTTATATTTGAGATTCTTGGAACCAGGTGGCTTATGACGCAACTTTTGTATATAACTGGATGGACTTTTAGTATTCGTTTTCACACTGGACTTTTGACTACCTATGTTTGTCTTTGATGGGCCAGTATAGATGTCTGATTTAGTGGAATATTATAGCCCGGTCGTTTTAGTGCTATTTGAGCGCGGGACGTGGTTAATGATACGAGCGCATAAATCTCTGGATCTGACGTAGTTTCAGCGGAGCCTATGCATATATTGCGGAAAAAATCAGGTTTCTCTAATGGACCCTGCGTGTAGGTAGTTTGCTGTAGATTTTGTTGATCCGAATTTCATGGTATGGTTGATGCGTAACTGTTGTGTGTCTCTATATATGTATTTATACGTATATATTTATACATATAGCCATGAACGACATTTTTATATAGCTGTGAAACATAAGTCAATTTTGGCTTTTGTATGCCTCTGTATGTTAATTTTTGGCGGGGATTCCGTCTTTAAGCCGTAAAACTGAAAATGTAAATAAACAATGATTTTATCGGTCTATAAGCGTCATTCAGGGACCCACAATAGTCAAGAGCAATAGAAAATCATTATAACTGATCTGTTCAATTATATTTTGCCAATTCATGTTGGCTGTCTTCCTTTGGAACCGCGCTCAGTACTAATCACAAATTATTTTTTTTAAACAAACTGACACAGTCAGTGCACAGATTTGTTTACCTACGTAGTTATTTTTGGATAATTGTGCGCCTATTTATATTTCGTTGCTTTTTTGTTAAATTGTTGTATATACTTTTGATTCTTTTGGAATGCGAGCCTGAATAAAATTCATGAATATAAACTTGAATTAAATTGTGGTTCTCATACGCATTCTCACAAGTTAGTCTTCCACAACACAGAATCTGGTATAGTACTTTACTTTACTTTACTGCGGGTGACTCCTTTTAGAGGATAAGCCGGCTCCATTTCATGGAGTTTCTTGGGAATTTGGTACAAGTGGTGTCCCCTCACCACTCGGCTTTTTGATCGAGGACGCACCTCTAGCCTTTGCACATCCAAGCGCAGTCTGCAAGGCAGCAGTAAGTTGTATGGTTGCCGGTGGCTGTTGAGAGCTCATTCGCCATTCGGAAGTACGGGGTACTGTCCAGGAGTCCATGTAATCCTGTGGCTGTTGTCCCTTTTGTGGCGGGGAACACACGCCGAGTCATGGTGCCGTCGTCGGGCTCATGTGGTATTTTATAGGAGATCCGATTGCCGGTCGGAAATCCACCACGCCCTGGTGACACCACCGCCATAGCCCCGTTAGCCCATGTACGATCGGCCATCGAAACACGGTTGACGCCGTCGTACCATTAACTTCTAATATAATTTTATTTCATGCGATTATTTCTTATTAGGCTCCAAATCAAATCTTCTTGTGATTAATTTCCCTAATGGTTACATTAATTTCAGAGAGTAATAATTTGTATAAAAAATATTTTGTTCATATGTTAAATATCCCGCACTCTATCGTTAGGAGCAAATATTCTCAGGCTGTGTATCATCCTAGATTTTAAAAGTTCAATCTTCATTCGAAAAATGTTTATAATTAAATTTATGCAAAATACCTGAAAATGTATTCTTTCATGCCGGATATCTTTCAAACTAATTATTCACCCTTATTAGTATAACGAGTTAATTAGGTATATAAAATCCATCGATCTTTATAATGTTGATTTTAAATGGCTAAATTGATTAGCCAGTTCAGACAATTTCTTCGATTCATCATCATTAATAGCGAGATATAACATCTTGACTATATTGAAATAACAATGTACATTATGCTGCCTACTTTCTAATCAAATGAAAAGTTTTGAACCATTAGAAACATCCGGTATACATGCAATGCCTTGTCGGTAGTATAATCTGTTATATGTGAGAGAAACTATGCTCAGATTAAAGTTAAAAGCGAAACTTAAACAACATGTGTATACGCTCACATCAGTAAATCAGATCTGGCTTGTTATTTATTGGAAATCGGCTATAATATGGTCTGAGATGGATGCAAACGTTTAAAACGTTGCCAATGCAAAAATATGACTAGATAAGGAATCGATTGAAATATAGACTATGTTGAACACCATCAATGTTACAATGTTTGAAAAATAATTATATTTAATGCTTAATATAATTGTTGACAATGGTAGCAAATGTTGTTCCAAAATGGTCCTATGGGAAACTTTAAACTGTTAAGGTTGTGATATTCATGTGAACACCAGTACAATTATATTCATGCATTTTCCAGTATTGTAT
Source organism: Eudiplozoon nipponicum (assembly GCA_029291075.1). Classification (NCBI taxonomy): domain Eukaryota; kingdom Metazoa; phylum Platyhelminthes; class Monogenea; order Mazocraeidea; family Diplozoidae; genus Eudiplozoon; species Eudiplozoon nipponicum. The sequence goes on along the minus strand of JAQBSW010005421.1, from coordinate 50,919 downwards.
TATTTAGAAAAAGCAACTCCTACTGTGGACCGGTTTCGTCCTTATTGGGGACATTTCACGTACTGTCCAGAATTTGCCGTAGACGTGCTCAGGTTTTTGTGCTATCCAAGGCAAATTCTGGATTATACGTGAAGAGTTCCAATTACGAATAAAACCGGTCTTACATTATTCAATGCCTAGTTTATACTGACAAATGTGTGTATATAATAGGGTTGGTGTTTACATTAAGAGAGTAGCCTTGATTTTAAGAATTTTTATCACTGCTCGCTCAATCAATGTTTGTTTAGATATATAACGACATTTTTTAAACTTTTCTTTCGTAATAAATAGCCCATTAACTGTATATTTCAGTTATTCTTTTTATTTAGAACATTTTCTATTTCCTTGTCTTATGATTATTCTATTAGAATTTCTTTCCTGTTCAAGTTTCATTATTCCTTTAATGATGTTCTTATTATTAATAATGAATCATAACTTACTTTTTATTTAATGCTCCTTTCTCTAATTCACTATTTTACTATCATATTTTTGTGTTCAATTGGGTGAGTTTGTGTAAATCTTTCTTTATCCTGTTTGGTTTCATTTGCTGGTTTGTGATTGGGTAATAAATTTAATTGAATAATTTAATTTCGACGTAACTTTATGCATTGTTTAATAGCATTATATAGCCTCTGTTTTTCGATTAATATTTTGTGGTAATCTCGTTTATTGGTTTGTAACCAATATAATCATATTTAAGATTTTTGATTAACGTATTTGTTTTCACATTAAATGATAATATCTCCAAAGCAAAGCACATGTCTTAAGGAGGATAAGTGTTCTTTCTATCGACTTAAATTTTAATTGTGAACCAACTTTCTCATACGTTGTTAGAACTTAACTTAATCTTATTCTTTTATTTTTAAATATTCTTTTGGTTGTCTTTTGGTTAGAAATCTACAAACAAATCACTAAAGTCGATTAGATTGTGATGCACATGTGGACCAAATCCTGATAGATTTTTGGTTTACTTTGTAGTTTACTTTAGTTTTGGTTGAGTTAACGCCTGTTCACCTTGTTATTTACGCCAATATATGTGCTAGCTGGTAGAATAAAGTTCTTCGATGGTATTCCCATTAAAGGCAAATTTATAACGTGACCAGGCCAGTGCAGTTTATGGAGCCTTATTTGTTTGCTCAAAGAGAAGAACTAGTTAACCTTTCCGAAAATACTTCTACGGATGATAGGCCTGCATGTTTGTTGTTTATAAGCAATATGGGATATGCTTTTCAAACAACGGCGTTGAATACATCTAAGCGTTTATAATTTACTGCTCCGTACATGTAGATTTCACTAGCATTTAAAGTAACGATACTACAGTTTCTCTGTAAATGGTAAAGATTAAAAGTAGGTACTCTGGCTTTCGTCATTCTCATATTCATCTCATCACAAATTGTCGTAACTATTGATATGGCTGTTATGATATGTAAAGTTTAAAGATTTTCTGGAGTAACAGGTGATAAGAAGTAGTTGTAATTCTCAATTTTGGTGAACTTTAGCACACCTCGAAATGCATTGTGTGGTGCCATCTACCGACTCGACAACCACAGTGTTGGGACCATGTACCTATTCTGTAACTATAGTGTTGGCATCAGGTACTGACACAACATCCATAGTCATGGTACGCTTTACAGGTTTGATATATATATATATATTATATATAGGGAGTTGGCTTTGAAATCGCATTATCGAAAGCATTGTATGAAATTAGCTTTACTACTGCAGGCCTACACATTCATATAGGAGATTGCACCGTTCAGCTGTCACGCAATTCTCACCCAAATATATAATTAGTTTGGGATGTGTTACCGGCTCCTACTTTTGAGTCGCAAGTAAGCACGAAACGAATATGCTCATGAGATTATACATTACGTTTATGCTGACTGTTTGACCCTTTGGTCATATTTTGACTAATTTATTACTAGTTACGAAACACCTAATACATAATTTCAGATATGTAAATCTGTCAATTATTCACAGACCCTGAACTTGAAGTCACCTTTTTGATTTGAGCGAAGAATGATTCATCAAATCGTAAATTTCATATCGATATACAGAACGACATCTACTAATCTACTTAAAATCGTCTGGGCGAAATCGCTGTTGTCCAATAATAATACAATGTGTGCATAGTCAAGATCGAGTAATCTACTGCAGAAGGGAGCTTCGACGTCTGCATCCTGAACATATGGAAGCGTAATGTTCAGAATTTAATCTATTGCAAAATTTAACTGAATTGTGGAACTGGACACCGCTAGTCGTAAAGTACATAGATAATTTATTATGGCTCTTACTGTGACCAGAAATACTTTTGTTGGGAACACGTGCAATATTTATGAAATTAGTGGGTGTACCATTTTTCAACAGAATATCGAATAGAAATTTACCATCTACCCAGTCAAGTGCACGCTTAAAGTCTTGATGAACGGATTTTGATGGACCGCATTTAAGTAAGAAAATGATCTGCAGGATGTCCTGATCGGAAATCTGTACGTTCTTCCCTTGTTTTTGATTCACGCGTAGTGCTGAGACGTCTTAAAATAATTTAAGCGAACAAAACAGATACCATTGGAGTCAAGCTTACACCAGGAATTTCATTGCATTTTAAAAGATTAGAATGATGGTCGACACATTTAAAGCAATCAGCCCAGTCTCCTCTTTCCGTATTGTAAGAGATAGATCGGCTAACCTTCCACAAACAATGTTGCCACCATTATTAAATGAGAACGGTAGTAGACAATCGGAACTGGCATTGTTTCAATGTTTCATAGATACGGTTGCATTCCATGTTACTAACGCTGGTGGTTGCATATTTTTTGCAGAGAAATAATATATTTATGTCTTAGGTATTGAGTACCTAGTAACATTAGTTCAAATAGGGTCAGAATTATGCCGTTTTCTTTATGAATAGAAGATATAATCCAATGTACGCTTGCGTTTCCTGCGCTCAGGCGACTCATCAGTCGGAGCCGGAACTACACCCTATATTTTTGGTTAAGAAATATTAGGCCGTTGGTCGGTACAATCTCCTATACGAATGGGTGTTGTGGCAGTTATGGAGTTATCTTATAAGTTTTACGCTAATTCGACTTCAAATCTCAATATTTATTACATGTTGTGATTCGGTTTCGGAGGTTCGTAGTACACTTCGTAGTTTTGAATGTGTTCTGCTCCAGTATAATTAAACAATAAATTAACTTCCTAGGTTTAATCTGGCAAGCACCATATGCCATAGGTTACTGATTTTAAGTTGAGTGTCACAATTTTATTACACGAGCCGCAAATTATCCTCTTTGTCAGGCACACTTGCTATGAGACTCTTGCAACAAATTTAACTATCTCTGAAGTAAGACTACTCAAGGCTGTGCACAAAATGAGATGACTGTATCCTAATTTTATCGACAAGGTTGATATTACCGTTGTTGGTAAACTTTGCCATAGTCTATGTAAGTATACTGGTTTTAATCACTTTGTAATTGTTCAATGCTTGGATTCTTTTTAAAATATTTAATTTTGTTCTTCAGATAATAATTGAAATACGATATTGCTATTATAAATAGTTATTTGCTAAGCTTTTGTTTTTATATTTGAATCGTTTATTCAACGAGGAGTTGGAGTGAATTAAGCATTGGGAATTTAGAATCTTGTGCAATGCCTTTGTTAAACTGCCTAAATGGCAACCGAAATTTTCGAAAATCGTCCTCATGCACCATAACGAATAAAGATAATTTTCACATAATCATTTGATTGTTACACGAAAAAATTTTGATAATTATATTATTAAACGACCATTGGTTGCGCGGGCGATGATAACAATTATTATTATCAAGGTTGCGACCTTGATATAAACCCCCGACCCATTAAATACACACATTTGTCAGTAACTAATGTTTATAGCAAGATCGCAACCTTGATTATAATAATTTTGATAATTATTATAAAAGCATTTTAAACTTGGTTTTTATTTAATTATTAATGACCTGTACGTTTATTTAACAAAATTCATCAGAATTTCCGTCGTACCATTATGATATTGTGTTTTGTTCAAGTTTTTAAATCGGAATAATCATTTTTTTATTTGCTTCAACCATGATTGTGTGTCTCATGGATTCAGAACGTTTGTTTTAGTGACCTTAAAAAATACACTAAAGCCTACCATCGAATTAGGTGCATAGACAATGTTTTATTGGCGACAGTGTCTTCTTCACATGCCTATTGCGTACCTTTTGTCGGAGAAGTTCACTTAGACTAGCTTGCATAACGTTATTTAGATACTTTATGTTGTCATTGCATTGATACAAAACTTGTCGGTGCTGGCTTGTGGAAGAAACAAACAAGCAGCCTCTTGTTCTCATACTATTTAAGAATTAAATGTAACACTCTCGCATAGCTTCAGTTGCACTCGTGAACGTTGATGTCTCAAAGATCATAGCATCCTTGTGTTTTCTTGTTATTAACATTTGATTCATTTATGCACTCGTTGCAAGTTCTCTTCTTTCCTTTTCTTTTTTGTGTTTTTCTTTTTATATATAAGTTCAGTTTGATCAGTATGATTATGTGGAAATTCTTTCTATGTGCAAATTTTATTGATAACCCACGCGAAGTCTTGATAGTTAAATTACAAAATGGAAATAACATATTTTGATAAGTTAAATTCCATTGATACAATATAATTATTGGTAGAGTAAATATATTCTGTTTATTTAAGTACTTATTGTTCAATTTAGGTTCACATTTGCGTTATTTTGATGTATTTCAGATATGCGAATTGAGATAAAAAGTAAAAAGGCTTTTTTCAGTTATAATGAAAAGCGGTTTGCTTTTAACTTGTTTTTCGATATCATCAGTTTATTTTTTATGTTATTTGGTTTGCTCTGTTTTTTATGCCTGACATGTGTATCACCATATACTACTCTATTAGTAGGTAATTGGAATTCAACTTATTAGGGTGCTTTCTCTTTGGTTTTCTAAACAATTTACAAATTGAGATTGTTTGTCGGTCTGCGCTCATCCAAAACTTTTTTTCTTAATAATAGATTATGTAAGCGTGTTGTGTATGTAAGGGAGAGAAAGAACAATTCGAATCGTGGTGTGACCTATTGTCGATTGACATGTAAGCTCATCATCAAACTGATACTAGGATAACATCTGTTTCTGTTTATTTGCATGCAATACCGTGATCCCTTTAATAAAATGGGTGTTACTAGGCACGTCTTGGAGCCATAAAAGTTTTCGGTGTGATCACCTGTGTCAACATATAAGTAAATATTTCGATTACTAAAGAGATAAACGATTACATATTTTGCACGATCTTTAGAGACATTAAAAATGGTAAGTAACGACTATTCTTCCGTTGTCCCGCAGCTGAATTTTCGTCACTGTCAATTTGAGATGCATATTGGCATAGTTATGATCTGATTGTGAGCAAAAGAATTAGAGTGTTGGCCACTTTAGCTTGGGGTAGATCCTCATTATAATAGCTTGTTATCTCATGATCCAACTAGTCAGCTCCGAATTGTCTATATGCGCATCTTAGTTCTTGATTGAAAACACTGCTCGATATGGCATCGAATCAAACTCAGTTGTGAGCTTGCTGCAGATTTCAGTAGAATCATCTTAAATTTCTTGCTTTTTTGTGCTGAGTTAACTGCAAGGTTTGGTCTTGATGATGAGGCGATAGAGCAGAAACCACATGTAAGCTTTATTGTCGATGTTGACTTGGCCTAGATTGTGTTTAGCGGAGGTCTAGGTTGCCTCCTTTCTGTGCGTAACCTAGGTAGATATCTCCATCTGAAATATATTCTCCCATTCCTGTATCATACTACTTTAAAAGTTGTCTTAATGGATACTTTTTTCATTACAAAAATATTTTATTTTTATTGGTATTATTTATTTTCCTAATAGTTATGTTGCAGTCAAGCGTCAGTTATTAAATGCTGTTCTCTTGCTGGCCAGCGTAAGGTAGATACCGTGGCTTCTTTAGCAGTAGTGTTGCATTAAATTAAAATAGCATTATTTACCATATATAAACTATCAGTAGACACTAAAAAACATCCAATAGCGAATGCTATCATCTTCTAGAATGTTTGCGTCCTTATTGAGAATTTCGTGATATTAATCAGATTTACTGCGTCCGCGGATCGCACTCTTAAGCATATGCTTTAGTAATAAAAATAATCATCCAAGCTCTGGGTGTCGTGCATTACATGTTATTTTCCTTTTTATACGCAATAATATTTTTCGGTAGTCATTGGTTGAGATATATGAATAAATCAGGTTTGTCCAAATTGGACATTACTCAGTAATATCCAGAATTGGTATGGTCATAGATCAAACTCCCCTTGCTGTACTTAACAATTACCTAGTCTTCCGAATTTTTTACTAGGTACGCAATATTTAATGCATAATTGTACATGTACCATAATACATCATGCTCAGAAATACTTAAATTATTGGCAGTTAATGTTTCGCTGGTATATAACCATAAGCAAAATAAGAGAAAGACAAGAAAAATTTAAAACAAGTAATAAAACGGACAAAAAATTGCGAACAAATTAGTGAAGAATGACTTATCATTTCATCATCATCATCATCATCATTTCCAGCCACACAAAAGTCAAGTGACTAATGTTTCACTGCCATATAACCATAAGGAGTGAAAAAAAGTATATAAGTGAATTTAGATAAATTATTATTGAGATTTACGAGAGAGGGAGAGGGGTAGAGAGAGAAGGAAAACCTTGCTACTATGAGTAAATTTATCAGGATAACTCACAGAAATGAGGCAAACTAAACCTCTCCACAACACCATTATGGCCAAGTTAGCATTCGGGCAAGGCGACATCAGCAACACAGCTTCCTTGCGGATTTCACCGTATCACGTCATAAACAAACCGAACCTCGCAGCTAACTTTGCCCTACTAAGAAAAGAAAGTTACGAAGATGATTCTACTATACATCTGCAACAAGATCGCCACTGAGCTCGATTCGCTGCCATATCGCTAAGGGTTTCTAACCAAGAACTGTGATGTGCACGAGGACCCCATCCCGGCAGACGAGTGGATCCTATACTACCCAGTTTGGATGTAAGTGACTTTAATTGTTTCTGCCATGTCAAAATCTGCCCACCTTGTTTCTTACGCCAATTTGGTGCTGGATGAGAGAACAGAGCTCTATTGGGCAATCGGAATGAGGGCATACGCAAAACGTGACCGAGCCAACGAAGTTGATGGAGCCTTATTTGCTTTTCTAACGACGAGCACTTATTGTCAGATCCAAAAAAAATACGTCTACAGATGTCAACGTTAGTTATTCGTTGTTGGTAACCAACATGTGCTATACTTTTCAAACAACGATGATCGAATGCCTGTAAGCGTCTCAGATCATCAACTCTAAGAGGCCAAGTTTCACTAGCGTATAGTAAGACTGCGCGTACAGATGCATTGTAAACACGACCTTTAAGGCAAAGTGAAATATTCGCGTTTCTCCATAAATGACGAAGGTTCGAGAAAGCTACTCTAGCTTTCGCGATCCGTATTCTCACCTCGTCGGACATATTGCCTACGTTATTGATAGAGCTCCCAAGATATGTAAACCTGTCGACTATGTCAAGATCTTCATTCTGCAGTCGCAACGTTGGAGTGAGTGGTGGGTGATCCTGTAACAGTATCTTACATTTAGAGGGTGCGAATTTCATACCGAAAGACGGAACAACGTTTGCTAATCTATTTAAGGTGGTCTGGGCAGCATGCTGATTGTCGAATAATAGTACGATATCGTCCGCATAGTCAAGATCGACTAGTTTATCTCCCGGGAGAACTTCAACTCCAGCGTCCTGAATGTGTGAGAGAGTGTTGTTCATAATAGCATCGATTACAAAATTAAACAAAAATGGGGAAAGTGGACAACCTTGACGAACACCACTGCTGGTTGTAAAGTTATGCGTTAATTCGTTGTAAACCTTAACGCGACCAGAAGTATTTGTGTAGAGAGCTCGTATAATATTAACAAATTTAGTGGGCACACCGCTTTTCGACAAGATATGGAATAAAACATTGCGATCCACCGAATCAAATGCACCCTTGAAGTCTAGAAAGACGACTATTGTGGGACGGTGATATAAATGTCTCTGTTCGAGAACTTGCCTTAACGTAAAAATATTATCTATACAACCTCGTCCTGCGCGGAATCCGGCCTGTTCTTCTCTTGTTTGTGATTCACGTGAAGCGCTAAGACGACGTAGGATAATCGAAGCAAATAACCTTGATACGACCGGAGTCAAACTTATACCACGATGGTTATCGCACGAATTACGATTGCCTTTTTTGAAGATGGGAATGATGGTCGACTCATTCCAGTCAAGTGGTACGGTTTCCTCATTCCATATAGTATGAAAAAGTTTGGTCAACGCTCCTGAAATTATATCGCCACCATCCTTAAACAATCCCGGAAGCAGATCATCGGGGCCGGCGGCTTTGCGGCGCTTAAGAGATAGGATTGCATCGCGTACTTCTAACTCGGATGGTTCTTCGGGACTAACATTCCACACTGTTGATGCAGACATGCTTTCGGGAAGCGGAACTGACGCGGGTGGCCAAGAAAATTGATCTCTAAAGTGTTCAGCCCACCTGTCAAGACGACTTATTTTATCGGTTATTAATTCGTTGTTACTATCATTTATAGTTTCGCTAACTTTTAACTTTCTCGGACCTGTTGTGCGTATAAGTTGGAACAAACAGCGACTGTTACCTGACGCGAAAGCTACTTCCATTTCTTCAGCCTTTCTGCTCCAAAAGTTTTCGAGATCGCCTTTTAGACTGCGCTTAAGTTGGCGTCTTATATTGCGACGGGTATTATTATGAGTCGAGCCAGGTGGAATTTGGCGCCTTATTTCGAGTATCTCCATAGATTTTACAGAGAGCCAGTGATTATTTCTACGGGGGCCTGCTATGCCACATACAGTAGTACCTGCATTGTGCATAGTGGAACTTATCTTGGACCAAAGTATATTCGGATTTTCGCTATTCAGACCAGTTAGATTAGCCTTTAGAATATTTTCATAGTTTTGTCGGAAGGACGGTTGTTCGAGTTTGCCTACATCAATTTGGGGTTTATTCTTAATTATTTTCCCGGAAAATTTTAGTGCAAATCTACAACGGATAAGTCGACATAAGTGTTCCAAAAAGAACGACAATCCTGGATGCAACCACGCCATCTATAACTAATTGCTACATGATCTATTTCAGTCCACCGTTGTCCGCGTGCTGGAGGACGCCATGTAGCACAACGTCTAACACTACGTCTGAAGTTTGTACTACTTAAATATAGTCTATATTCAACGCAGCTATCCAAAAGCCGTTCACCATTATCGTTGCGCGTCGAGCTTAGAGTTAATCATCCACTTAACTGAAATTCTGCGTTGCTTAAGCGCTCAACTTCAGCATTTATGTCACCCATAACCAGGAGTATATCTGAACTTAGTACTTTACTTAATAAGGAGCTTAGTTCGGAGTAAAAATCTTCTGTGCTGGAATCGGTAGGAGCATATGCAGATACAACGAAGAGGCAACGGTGATAACGCTTTTTTGCTTTGATTTTAGTAGATGTATTTAAACCAGTTCTGTAATGCTCGTTAATTTTTAATTTATTTAGTCTACATTCTAGTGATTCTCGATGACCAATTTGTTGCGATGTTAGCAAATTAAATTTGCGCCGGATTATAAGGCTCAATGCCGATTTTTAAGAGGATTTATGTCCGGTAAATACGGTAGGTTTGTCGTAGGCATTACAGGCACCACTTGCTTATATGGAGATTAGTCTCCGGCAAAATGAGCTCTAATAGATCCACTTGAGATACTACAAACTTAGTAGTCACCTGGGCATCTGAGGACGTGTATGTTTCTCTGGTACAAAGGAGGAGGCGTAGATTGTCACCTATTTTTACGTTATCAATTGAAGCGGCACTGTTTGTTTCAAAGAGAATTATGATTGTAACTCTTTAGTGCCGACGAGATTAATGATAACACTGGTGATACAACTGGTTAGAACCTTCATTACATTGCCGAAATTTTTTATGATTAAGAAACAGTATAAAAACAGTAGTATTGTGGCAAGATTTTGATTACATTTATATTATTAGTCGAAACTACTATTTGCATCAGATAGTGAAGGTGATTCGTCCAGTTGGGCTGTTTCGCCCTTATTGGGATCTATCGAATTACTGTTCAGAATTTGCCGCGTACGAGATTGGGAACGGGGAACATTGTCTTATGAGTCCAGGATCATCTACTTCTCTACCTCTACTGCCTACTGGACGCAATTTTCTGTTATGTACTAATTTAAGTTTTGTGTTAGCTTAGTTTATTCTAAGGCCTAAATCTTCAATTCAAAAAATCTTCTTAAGGTGGCAGATTGTGAATAACCAGTTGTGACTTTAGGTTTAAGGAGATGGCACATAAGTCAGTACGTAATTTAAAATTACGTGTAGTTTGTGAATGGTGCAATGGATAGTCCCAGCTGCAGGGGAAAATATGCCTTTGTTCGAGCCCTGTCTGCAGCAAATTCTGAATAGTACTTGAAGAGCTCCCATGAAAGACAAAATTTCGTTATCCTAGGCAATGTTTAGTTTACACTGATATATATATATACATATATATGGATTATATTTCATTTCTAATGAAATTGGTGATTTTTTCACATTTATTTGTAAACCTTTTGTTTTAATTTATAGCAGATGGGGTAGTTTATTTTTTAAACTTATTGAGCTACTACTGATGATTTTAATTTTGCTTATTTGGCTAATAATAATTAAGCTTATTTCACCTCAACATATATTCTTATAACGAATTTTGACATTAGCATATTATGTATTCGTGTGCATTTAGGAATATCATCTATTCTTTCTACCAGGTGTTACCTTTTTTTGTTAATACTTTCTTTTAATTGAAGCGTTTTCTTTGGAATTTGACATTTGCAGTACACTGAATAACAATCTGTTTCTTTCTGATATATCCAATATATTGGTCATATTTAACAGTATATGTAATCGTCGACCATGGTTAAAGGAATTGCTGGTTTTAGCGCAAGAAGAACTTGGCTGTTTAGGCTGTTCATAGTAGCTTGAAAGTTATTTAGTAGCATATACAATCTTTTGCTACATCATCACAGGCACCAATAAAACAGCTTTTAATAACTGATGATTTAATGTCATATAAATATGAGTCAAAAGAAAAGAAAATACGACAAGTAATGCAAAAATTTTCGAAGTCATGACATGTTATAATAATGAAAAAACGATAATCTAAACAAAGAATTATTATAGCCGAGTTAAGAATGAAGATGAGGATATAATTGAGATGAGATATTTACCTAGGTAACACGCAGCAACGAGGCAACCTAGACCTATACACAACATCAATACTACGCAGCTTCCTTGCAGTTTTCAATGTATCGAGTCATAAACATGACCGAATATCGCAGTTAACTATGTCCAATTAAGAAAATTAAGTTAAGGTGATACTACAAGAAATCTGCTACACTGAAAATAGACCAACTATATGCATATATATATATATATATATATATATATATATATATATATATATATAAAATAGGACTGGTGTTTACATCTAGATCGCAACTTGATATAAATATATGTTATCACCCACGCGCAACCTATGTTCGTTTTATTATATAATTTTTCAATTGAATACCACTTCCCCTGGTAGTGTGATATCTCTTTTAAAATGACAGATTTTGGATGGCTAGTTGGAACTTTAGAGCTAAATGCAAGGTTAACCAAGATACATTACTTATTATATAACTGAAAATTGTGTTAGTGAGCCGCAGGGTGGCTCAGTGGTTAGCAGACGTCCCCAGATTATGTCCTGATCAAATTTAATAAATAGGACAACTTGTTGTGTTTCACTCATGAATTACCTATTATCTTATCTGGGGTTGAACGATTGTTCAATTATTAGAAATATTCCTGATGCTTTTGTAACCATCCTTCATCAGTTCACTAGTCTTAGGAACAAACTATGAGAGCAATTGTATTTAACTGTTGATTTAATTCTGTCTGTGATGAAGCAGTTATCTCGACTGTCTTAAGTCTGTCTGGCTGAATAGTTCTAAACAGTAAATTTGTCGCCTTTGTTATTATTAAGGCGTTAACTATTAAGAATAAAAATATCGTAGTTTGATATTTCAATAGAAGAAATTGCGAATTTTGTGTCATGCAATAAACACCCGTATATATTCAGTTGTACTTGCCAATCAATTACCTGCGTTAAATAGACTATGCATGGGATTGAACATGGAAATATCTGCGTTTTGGTTTAGATGCAAGCAAAACTATATTTAGATTGTTAAAATTCGTGTAGGACTTTGAAGCTCATATTTATTTAATTGCGTGTGCATATTCACTGATCTTCTAAATGCTGCTTGGTCTACGTAAAGAAACAGTATCTAAATAATTTTTATTTTTGTAAAATCCTGAAGTTCAATATTACTCATCTTTCGATCGTTGTGCCAATTTAGGAACAATTTTCGTATTTTAAAAGCATTGAGTTATTTTACAGTTCACATTTAACTATGAACAATACGAATTACAATGTTCGCTTATGTTTGTATGACAGTGAAACATTAATCACGTTTGGCTTTTGTGTGGCTGTGCATAATGATGCTATTCTAAAATATAAAAATACTATTTCATGATGATTATGGACGTCTGCTGGTTTGTATTACTTACAAGTAATTATCGGTGGCAAGTTTTTATTCATGAAACAGCTTTGCTTAAGACACCTTGAGAATTCGTCTTCGCTATACTTGATATACATAACATCGATAATCGTATGCTCAACTGATTTTATTTTTTTAGTTCTTTTTGGTAACATTCGTTGCACCGTGTCTATTAAGGAGTCAAAGTACCTATTTGATATCTCTCTATAAACTGTTCTTATCTAATGCGTTCTTTAATTTTTATAGTGTCAAACTTCGTCTATTTCTGTAGTTGTTTTATTGTCCGTTTTACAGAAAGTAAGACGTGTAGGAAAGTAGTTCCATTAACGTGAGATCAGACCATCTGAAGCATTGAAAGAGGCCCTTATCTTGGTATGCTTACTCTGTAAAAATGATTCTTTATGGAGGATGATTTCTTGTCACATTAGCACATTTCTAATGCTAATCGTTTTAATAATTTTAGTTGATCTGATTTTATCAGTGTTCATTATTCTTTCTTCCCGTGTCATCGTTTTCTCTATAGAGTTTATTTTTTCCGGACTGGTTAAAATGCGTCACATGTGCTACGCTAATGTATTTGGTGTGTATTGACTGGAAGTTTCTACATTCTAAAGTGTGCAGCATAGTGATATACTGCGAAATGAATGTGAACTAATAGTCTGGAATATGCACTTATTTGACTAAACTTCTATGCAGTTCGAGAAATACATTTACATGTTTTGAGGATTTATATTTTGACATTAAAAAACCTAACTTTTTAATGTTAATTTTTTAAATTATATTTTCTGTGTTTTGGCGCTCTTTGCCCATCTATAATGAAGAATTCGCCGTGCACCTTTAAACTATCCTGTATACATACATAAAGTGCGATCTTCATCGCCTGCATGGTTTACTATACCCTATTTAACTAAAGCAGCATTAACTTAACCGGGTTAGTAGCTGCTAGACATTCGCAGATTTTCGACCGTTATGTGTATCGTGATTAATAATAATGCAATGTGGCGTGATCGTAACCCAAAACGCGTATATTAGCGTCCAGCGACGAATAAATTGATTTTCCAAGCTAACCTGGTGCTGACGGCTATAATCACTCATATCCAAAGTCGCCACGGATTAAAGGGCGAACGACATCATGCTTCATTTAAAGTCATTTGACTTTTTACTTTGTGTAATTAATGGGAGATTACAGGTTGGTTTTCAGAATTTTCCAGAGCCAGTTACACTATGGCTAGTGCGTCTGGAAATCTTGAACGATGCCGATCCATCTGGTATTTCTCAGGCTCCTTAGTAGACGAATTGTATGACAACAGAAAATAAAGCGACGCTTGGCACGATCCTAGGCTTAGGATTAAAATGGCTCATAACGGCAGCGTATTCGAGATTAGCAAGGTGTTCACTGTCACTGATCTCAACTCCGGCGAGTGTTTTGTTGTGTGGGATTCAATAACTTCTAATGACCAACAGATTTACTCATCTCTATAGCCAACTCATCCTAATATTTTGTCTTCTATCCTGGCGTTTCGGTTCCTCTACCAGTTAGTAGAACATCATTAACTAAGTCAATATCTCAGCGAACCAATTTTTCATAATTTAAGCGAATGTGAATGATTGTAATTGTATATTAGGTGTTGCGTACTTGGTGACAAATAAGTTTAAATAAGGCAAGGAGGCTAACCCAAAGTCAGCATGAAACGCATGTGTATATGAAATTATACTTTTCGTTTATGCTAGCATTGGTCCATCCTATTGGTCCTATTTGAACTAATTCTTTACTATGTGCGCAATATCTAATACAAAATTGTATATACATAAGGTTTCCGCAACAAAAAGTATATAGATATAAGTGATTATCACAAATTCTCTGGTTTGTATAGCCGTCTTTTAACACTACTAGCTACCATAAACTAAATTCTTATAAGGCATTTCAAATTTAAAAACGTTCTTCATAGATCTGATATCTTTAAGTTATAAATTCATGCTATAATTTCGTCAGCTTTTATAATTAAATATTTGTTTAATTAATACACGAAATATAATCTTTTTATAGATTTAATTTTTATTGAACACGATAATCGGAGCTGCGACAAAATGCATTGTCATATCTCATTCTCTTGAGCTAAGGATACGGAGACTTTGTCAATTGTCGCTAGACTTGGGCCATGGATTGGCACTCCGCTTGAAATTTATAAAAAACCATCCTAGCTAATAAGTTTCGCTACCTATCTCTTGTGCTATAATGGCGTAGTTTGGAGCATCGCTGACGCGTGCCTCTGGTGACATCCTTTTCTCGTCGGGCCTTACAAGAAAGGGGTTATATTTGGTGTCTAGACTATTATGACACCCAGTCAGTGTTCCTACGTGGAACCTAACAAATTTCAGACGAGTTTAAAGCCCAAATCAGATAAAAACCTTTATGGAACTGGACAGCCCAAAGGCAACATCATTCCGGGATGGACCATTCTCACATGCGAACGTTATAAGTTTCACTTACAGTGTTGTAGCCCTGAATAATCCACAGTTTTAATGCTCAAAGAAGGTTTCCTCGCTTGGAAGCAAGCCCTGTATATACTTTGTGTGCAGTTTCTCAACCGCCAAACAAACGAAGACCTGAATCAATATACGTTGCTGGAAATCCGTTCTTTTCGTTTATCCTCGAAGTTTTACGACCTTTCATGGAAACAGAGTGATCTTGCAGACAACTGGCCTCTTTTGTTTGTAAGTAAACGTCGTATTCATTTACTCTCGGAGTATACGGTGTTATTGGTTCTTTTACAAAGCCGCACATGATTTTCTGTTGTGATCTAAATTTTAGACTCAGCTGCGCTACATTGTTTTCACTTATCTTTCCTAAATGGCGCAACATGTGTTAGGTGGTGCACCGCGTCATGCAATACAGAATTGTCTTTTGTTTTGGAAGATATACGATTTTGATTTAGATGTGCTTCATGAAGTTAGTTTTCCACCTATGAATAACGGGTATCATTTGAAATAGGATCTTATTTTGAAGTTACTGTGGCCACAGTTTTCATTAGCTGTCGAAACTTGCTCTTTACATCGCGCACGGTTGTTCTCATTTTCTAGTAAAACCGCATTCCATATTCATACGAGATTGGTTGGTTTTATTTTGTTAGTACCGGCATGGTTCATGTTACTTTCGCCAAAAGGAGTATACAGGACTCGCTGGTCGTCAGCCCGTAAATTTATTTGCCAATGAACACCTTTAGGAACATTAGAAGTATATTTATTTGTTATTGAGTGATTTCAACCGGTCAGCTATGCTCATGGTGCTAAGCTAGTGTTGAAATTCTGTTTGTTGTCTTATTTACTATACCTGAATTACTGAAAAATACTCACATAGTTGTGTATATATTTATTTGCTACCTGTTTGTCTACAATCATGTAGGATAAAACTGCATCCACTCCATTTTCGGATGCTTCGTAGTTCTGCCGCTATTTTTAACAGAAGGACGATTGCCTTAAATTTATACATTCCTGCTATCCTATTAGATTCTGTGTTTGATCTATCGAAAAGCTTATGTGAAGCATTGAATTAGGTTTAACTGCAAGTCAATCCTTATTGCTTAATGGATGGTGACGGAATGGAAGAAGCGTGCCAGACTTAGAGGGCAGTTTCCGTTACTGAATGAGACTGGCCACCGGCAACATAAAATAAGATGTTTCATGCATTTTGTGCTCGTTTGCTTTGGGAAGTGGGAGGGGCAGATAAACTAGTGTTAGTATACAGCCAACACATGCTCTATAATTCCATGTTTATGTAGCGCAATGCACCTGCTTATAAATTCTGATGTATTGCTGTACTGTATCTGTCAGTTATATTTCGAAATCAACTTCTTCTAGTCTATATAAAATTTTCTAATATTTATGCCAGCTATCCTCAGCGAGAATAAGTCTCAATAAGAATTATTGTAAAAATATATACATTGATATAAATCAAGGTTGTAAGCTTAAAATAAGCACCAATCTCCTACTTTAAGATGTTCAGTGGTCATTTACCATCATTCTTCGATTTGTTAAATATATAAAATTACAACTTTAATATTCGTTAGTTGCTTTTACTAATTAATTCTCGTTCTAACAGTCTGGACTTTTGTTTGTTTGTAGGCTTAATATTTAAAATCAATTCACGGAGAAATTAACCTCTGTATACTGTTATTTAATGCTTGATAAATTATTGATTTGCATGTTTTTATGATTAAATACTATTATTAAGCATTCGTGTGCCCATCACTAATTTTGTGACCTGTCGGTGTATTTATCGCGCGCGCCAAAGAAATAAATAGCTTGCAAATTCGTTATTGTGTAGGGATATAGGTTTAATTTGCATGGTACGCTATATGATATGATATGACAACGTAAATATATCCGTACCAGTACACATTTTGCTGTTGTATTTACATATTTATGCAAATAGGAAAACGTTGAATGTCGAAAAATATTAATTTTTAGTCCCACTTTGCTTCGCTTGGCATTTGCACTGGTTCATTTGATACATCTTCTCATAGCTTGTAAAAGATTGTCCATATCTAGGTCAAAACCTTATCGTTACTAATTACACTAACTGGTGTGCTTTTGTGTATGTGCGCGTCAAGCGTGTAGTCAAGGTAACCGCAGACTCCTTGATTTTTCTCTTAGTGTGTAAACTTGTCGAATGTACACGGACCTTTACCTTGTCCAAAACTTTTGGCCTGCTGCTTAAAAGCAACCCAATATGTGTAGTTGCAGTCATAATTATGCCTTTGAATTTTGCGCTGTGCTTGAACGTGACGTTACGTGCAAGTGTCTTGAGAAAGAATTATCAGTAGAGCTGTAGTTGGTTCAACAGAGTAATGCGTATTCCAGCAATCTGATAACGCTTTAATTTCTCGCTTTAGATCTCACAGACATTAAATTTAAACTACTAATCCGTTCACAAACGTTCACGATATCGGCTACTTTGTTAAGATGTGCTTTACTCTTTCTAAACAATCGACGTTAGACTTGACAGAAATCTGCGGTGGTCCAGCAGTGAACAAGACCGAATAAAGAAGATTCGTTAATTATGTCCTATAGGCTTAGATTCCATGTAAGACTATCGGACATAGGACTCTGATCTCCGTTTGTTTATGCCCTGTTTTGGCAAACCTAGTTGCGATGAGAGTAGAGCCTCCTATCTTTTTTACTGTCGAGACTAATTATATGAGGTTGCATAAGTGGATTCTTTATACAGTTAATCTTGTGGTTTATAAATGAATGATGTTTAATATGATGCTTCTAGTTCTTGCATTTAACTTGAACACATGTTTTCTGATTTTTAGGTAGTGCTAAATGTAAAATTGTCATAATGCGTGTTTTACACGGCTATGTGAACACGTCTGTACTTCCACAAGTTATGTACAACTGAATATCTATTTGTGTTGAGGAAACAAAGCAAACTGTCGAGCGTTTAAAAATTTATATTCCGATTTTAATCTACAAGCTATTGTGACTAGCCAGTCAAATGTTTGCTCAAATATATTGATCGAATGTTGTTTGTATACATTCCAGTAAGTTTGCTCGTAATATCGCCTGTTGTTATTGCATGAACAATATGCTTTGTCTATTCTTGTTCTTGGGTAAATTTATTATAATTACACAAGTGTTATCATTTTGCTATGGAGACTTATTTTAGCAGTATAATATTGGCGAAAATTAGTTCACAAACAATTTTTTTATTAAACGAACATTAGTTGCGCGGGCGGTGATAACAATTACAATAATCAAAGTTGCGATCGAGATATAAACACTCGACCCATTAAGTACATACTATTGTCAGTATAGTGAATTTTCTTTGCTCCACTATTAAATTCTCAGTTTATGATAAATCTATGTACTCAATGGGTCAGGTGTTTATATCAAGATAGCAACCTTGATTATTGTAATTGGTTTGTTATTTAGTTTTCTTATGGTGTCCGTGAGTTATCTATCTTCATCCACTGTTATAACTTCTATAAATGCAGTCAAAACCTATATTTTGTCGCAAGGAAATGTCTATCTTTTTAAATGTGCGATATGTGTGTAGTTCTTCAATTAATCATTTCCAACTAAACAATAATTGATTGCGCGGATGGTGGTAACAATTCCTTAAATCAAGTTTGCGAGTTTGAAGTAAAAACCAATTTCGTTGTATTTGACCAGTCGTCGAACAACATAGTGCGTGCCACTGGCGGTTATTTTATTATGTTGTTCGACGACTGGTTAAATACAATTGGATTGGTGTTTACTTGAAGCTCGCAAACTTGATTTAAAGAATCATTTCCAACTACAGTTTCATTGCTTATCCAAAACTGTTCTATACTTTGTTATTCATATTTCCTAGCGTGGTCATACAGAGTGCACAACAATACTTCAGCATTTGTAAATGAGGGCTTTACTACCGCTCAATTATAAGTAATCATTGTTACGTTTAGGCCTTAAACAATCATAAGGTTCTCGATTCCACGAGTTCGATGGTTTAGATACTCTTGTTTGTCTGATTCGTTGGAAAAATAATAGTGAGGATGAAATATACCACTTTTGTTTGTTAAAATTTTCTAATTTGTTTCATATTCTGTTTTATTAATTCATCATCACGCAGAGCCATACAAAAGAACAAAAAGGAATAATGTTTCATTGCCAAGCAAAACTCCGAATACAAACAATCCGCACTAGAATTCGGCGACCTAGTGTTCTTCTACAGTTCACATATAACCATAAATGACTTGTGGTTATATGGCAGATTTATTAATTAACGTCTGACAAATAAGCTGCTTTATGCCTTTGTCAAATTTAAAAATGTCTAGAGAGGGTAGGAATAATCAAACAGCCACCACGAAGACGAACTCAATGCGTACTGTGAAATGAGGATCAATCGGATTTTTGCGGAACTGATTGTGCAAATCTACCATCCATGTAAGGGAATCATGGACGCTCTAAATGTGAAGATCGCACCTCGCAATTTAGAACGTCTACCTTCACGATAATGTAATGGCTCGTTTCGGTTTTCTTTTTAGGCATTGACTTATAAACGCCTGTGTAATATATTTATTTATTTGCCGCCGGATTGGTACTTTGTTGGAGCATTATCTATAACTGTGTCAGTATAATGTTATTAATTTAATATCATTTTCCATATGCTAATTTTTTTTGTCAAATTGTATATAGCTTATCATTAGGATCTGAAATTTTTCAGAATTTAAATGAACATTTTTCAATGACGTATAATTTCATAGTTGAAATTAATATAAGCTCGCTGAGTCGTTACAAGGATAAATTTAATATTTTTTTCTCTAGAATGACCCGCTGTTCAAGGATGAGAAGCACCGTCTACACGGAGCATAAATTTTTGTAACGCCCGTGGCAAGTTTCCTTCAGGGATCGAAAAAGTCATACTATCACTGGCAAGGTTGCTCACATATCATCGCTACACTAGAATTGCTAATTAATTACCGCATTTAAATCGTGCTGGACGATTATGCGAGCTAAAATGGTTTTATTCATTTTATCATTGCTTATTCCACTACCTAGAGCCGGATGGTCGTCACGGTGGATTTTCTGGGAGTCTACTCTGTTGGCCGGCATTTTCATTTCTATTAATATTATAACATCTTAACCACTCTAGTTAATATTGGTCTCTATGTTTTCGTAGGATTTTGCATGAGCTAGCATAGTAATTGAAAATTAACCATTTTGATAGTAATTGAATCAATATTGGCATTAGCTTATTTAAAAATGAAATAATTTTTTATGTAGCTGTTAATAAACAAACTTCCTGCAGGTTAAGATCAATATTAATATAGGCTCTTTAAGATATGCTGTTATTTAGCTAATGAACAATCAAGACCATATATTTATTCAGTAGAACTATATTATCGATTTTGTTTAGCAGTAGTATTGTGCGTTCGGTGTCCAAAGTATTTCTCGGTCTTATTTCGAGGCTGGCTTTTAAGTCTTTACTCAACCTGGTGTGATCTGAGAGGAAATAGAACGTTGCGTTGTTTTCAAGCTTTTTTGCTAAAACCATTTCAATCTTTTGATACGCCTGAATGCGAGCAGAAGATGTGGATACTTTCATTTGGGCCTCTGTCTTATGCTTCGGCCAAAGTCTGTGTCAACCATACCACATGGACCAATTGTGGAAATAATATTAAGGACATTTGTACCTGTACAACACGAAATTTTCTAATTTACATACAGTTCCTCTTGTTGAATGCAAGTGGTCACTATTTGAAGTAGGTTACCACGGTTATTTGTTTTTTTATCATTATTATTACTAAAAGAGCAACAAAAATAACGTCATAATGATTAATCCAGAGCTGCAATGTTTTCATTATCAATATGGTACATGTATCCTCATCGTTATTATAATAGTCAACGACATCAGCATTCTCAATATTAGCCTAGGCTAACTGTTTAAGTGCAACAGCTCATTTTTATGACAATCAACATTTATTTCACGTCACAGCAACCGACAGAAAACACATCATAAAAAATTATCTATTGTACTAAAATGTAACACCTTAAATCGAATATTTGATAATTTTTTCGTCATTACCGAACGATCACTGTCATTTGCTAAAAATATGTTCATTTAGCCACAAAAGGGTCAGCGGAAATATATCTTGCTTCGAAGATCCTCTCAATGGCCCTCTCGTCATATATTATATGCATCATTCACATTACTTAGTGACTGTACTGCATTATTTTAATCGTTTGTGTTTCATTTCTAAGCTTACTAATTATGATTAAACGAACATTGGCTGCGCGGGCGGTGATAAAACTTATTTTAACGAAGGTTACGATTTTTATATGAATACCTGACCCATAATGTACATATGTCTCACTATAAACTAAGCCTTGTACAATGTAGCAAGGGCAAATTCTGGACGGTACCTGATGTTAAGTATTTGCTGATGCAGAATAAGTAATATTGAAAAATATCCTTTTTATTTATACGTTATGTATTAGGTATCTGGTTTCTAGTAATACTTAATAATAAAGAAGCAGGAAGATACGCCAGTCAGCACATATAAAAATTTCTGTCTGATTGGCTTGTGTTGCGTGTGTACTGCTTCAGAAGGAGGTGGAGCCTTGTTAGTTTCTTGACACATTGTAATTATGCATATTGATTTTTCTAAATACTTGATTATGTGTAATAAACATGTGTTGTATGGATAAACAAAGCAATGCATAGGATAGAAAATATAATTTTACCTACAAAATTTATATTTAAACCATTCTTTAATTCAATTTCACTTACTTAGTCGATATGCTTTATAATCACTGATCGTTTATGGTTAACTATAAATTTAGGTTGAAAGTCACTCGAAAGAGAATCCAACGGATGGAAGTGCATAAATGAAAATATCATGTAATTTACTGCATCGTTGGTGTAGTGTTTGAGTTGCTAGATTGAGCTAAGACTTTGGGTTCGAACCTCAGTCGTGTTAGTTTTGGCTTCTATTCATGAGTGCCCCATAGGAACGAAACTATTTGCTTTGTTATGCAATTTTTAATTATTATAGTGACACGAGCATTGGTTGCGCGGATGATGATAATTAATATAATCAAGAGTGCGATCTTGATATAAATATCTGACTCATGTACATACATAGGTCATTCTAAACTAAATATTGTATAGTTTGGAAAAGCCAATTCATCCAGTAGATCGGCTTTGAAAAGGTGGCTCAGTGGTTAGAGTACCAGATTCCGAAGCAGACGTGGCCAGATTCCAGTTCTGTCCGTCGGAAATTCTGGACTGAACGTGATGAGTTCTCAATAAAGACGAACCCAGTCTACTGCATTAATTGCCTTTGCTACACTAAACAATGCTAAGTTTTTACTGACATATGTATGGACGGAAGGGGTCAGATATTTATATCAAGATAGCAATCTTGATTATAGTCATTTTTTGTTTTTACAGACTTATGAGCATGCGCATATGCGTGCATTTTTGAGTGAATGTGAATTTTATGCAGATTTGCTGTATTACCGTATTGTCTTCTTGCTCTAAAGTCGTTTCTACTTAAACGATGTTAGGACGATCATTTTTTAATCGTTTTATTACGATGCGTTGTGTAACTTTATAGCTCCAACGGCTTGCATATTTTTGTCAAACTTCACGATCAAATGTCAGTTATATTTATAGTCATAAAAGGAGTTGCTGTGTCTTGCTAGATTGGGCTTTTTGTGTTTCAAAAAATGGTTTGACAAAAAAATTTCCATATCTCGAATAAATAAAGCAGAGTGCGAAGTAAATAAATCAGCGCGGGGTTTATTTTTATTAACTTTCTGTGTTTAGAGTTATGCTTAATGCTTAGTATTACACATAAATTTTCGGAAACTCGTTGCTAATCTTTCTTCAATGCTGATGCATTTTGTATGCGCCAAATAATTATCGAAACTTCGTAATTCTTACTTTGCTTTAACAAATATACTGATTTTATCTGTCCTAATGCATTCGTGTTGATACAACACGGTTTTATTTATCTAAACTTTAATTTCACTCCATCATCATAATCGGCGTCATCATCCTCATAAACCGCATTACATCGGCATCAAGTGTCCCGCACAAAAAAAATGCGGTCAAATCCACAACAAGAAGGACAGCACTGTGCACAAAAACGTATCGTATAAAAAACCGATGTTTCAGGTATGCCTAACTAAAAAAAGACGAACGATTACAGATAAATTATATATGAGGTTAATCTAGTCTAAAGGACCTATCTATACAAAAGACATTTATGAGGCCTTTGACCTCCATATAACGGATTCATTTGTTCTAAAGCTAAAGTTTACGAGCTCAGTGTTGTGAGCCGTCAGTGTGTAAATAGACGAATAGATAGAGACAGCATTTTAATTCATAGGAATTTAGTACCAACACCTTGTGCTGCATACCTAGAAAATGTGTAATTGTGTATTGTCTGTAAATATAATAAATCTTCAATTAATTTTTCAGACGAATGATTTAGATTTGGCGTATTGCTTCCCTCAGTTTGTCTACTGCCTATAGCTTTCGAACACAATTTGTTTTTAGGACCTGAATTCGAGGCATCAATGATCATTGTTTCCTCCAGCGACCTTAGCCTGCCCTGCGCTTCTAACACTCTTGATCTCATCCCGTCATTACCCATTTAAAAAATATTCTTAGCTATGCAGTGCCACTTGAATTCGAAACTTCACATAAAATAGATAAGCTTTAGCCCGATAATACCGACAGAATTGTTGCCAAGATGGCTATCTAGGGCCCGCGGGTCATCAGTTAGATAAATGCAAGGAAATTGTTACTTGCTCAATGTTTTTCGGCCTTCCCCCTACTGAACGATCGGAGATGTCTAAGCACCTAAGTGAAAAACGACCATTGTTTCGGTAACTGTCTTTCCTATTTTGTTAGTTTAAATTTATCTCTTATGGATTGTGATGAGTTTTGTTCCTAGGTAATTTACAGTCGATTTGTATGTATGTGAGATTGCAGGTGTTGAGAGCTGCGTATCCAATTTGCTCCGTATGTATGCGTTTCATTTTGATCCCCACTTGTCAATTATCGTCACGCACTGTTTATGATCATGTAATGTCAAAATGCGTCTGTACTTGTGACTGTCAGTAGTTTTGCTATGTTTTTCGACGACTGATTAAATATAATGGCATTGGTGTTTACTTCAAGCTCCAAACTTGATTTATAGAACTGTTACCACCACCCGCGCAATCCGTGATTTTTTAATTGAATTTCCTATATATATGGCGAAAGCTGCAAAAATATAATGCTCGTGACTGTATAGAAATTGTGCAGCCGATATTTGCAGTCAAGTACAATGTATGCGAGACTACTAGAGGTGAGAGCTGCATATTTAATTTTGCATATATATATATATATATATATATATATATATATATATATATATATAATCACAAAACCTCATACATACTTGCATATACATTAGTTCTCCGCAACAATCAGTATTTAATTCTGTCAATCTACTTTTTATTGTATTATTTGTTACTTACGCATTTACCATGGTTTAATGAATGAACGGTTGTCGTTACTTATTATTATTACTATAATGCAATTTGGGACACGGTACCTATCTCTTCTTCGGTGTAAGGTATCATAGTTGCATAATACCTTCTAAAATATTGAGAAGACGTCATTAGATACGTAATTATGAAATGCGAAAAGTATTCTTATCGTGAATTAAAATGTAATAAAATGTGCTGTAAATATTATTCTGCTGGTTTGAGTATATAACTGATAGGTATTTTGATATTTTCCAAATTCAGCATAATAATTTTGATTTTGATTTTAGGCAGTGTAAAGTTGCTAAAAAGAATATTGTGTCGTGGATTATTTCAGTGGTCATGTTTGGAATATAACATTTTCTGAAAATCGTGAGTATATAGCTGATAGGTATTTTGATATTTTCCAAATTCAGCATAATAATTTTGATTTTGATTTTTGGCAGTGTAAAGTTGCTAAAAAGAATTTTGTGTCGTGGATTATTTCAGTGGTCATGTTTGGAATATAACATTTTCTGAAAATCGTGAGTATATAGCTTATAGGTAATTTGATATTTTCCAAATTCAGCATAATTATTTTCAATTTGCTTTTTGGGCAGTGTAAAGTTGCTAAAAAGAATATTGTGTTGTGGATTATTTCAGTGGTCATGTTTGGAATATAACATTTTCTGAAAATCGTGAGTAATTATTATCAGTTTTTGGAATTTTATTAATGGGCGTTGATTCCTTTCATTTTATTAGGTATACTAATTGAGTTGCATGCATTTTCTATGTTAACCTCATTTGAGCTAGCTATTTTCAAGTTCTAAGGGGTTTATATTTAAAAAATTTGAAAAATGTGCCCGCATCGTACTCGAGCGTATATTAGTTTCATATTTTTTTGTGGAGAACTAAAATACATGTAATTGTTTATTATGTATTATATATATATTGTAAATCGAGCTCTAATGTCACATTGACGAAGACTTTATATGAAGTTAACTCCAATAAAGCTTGAATACACCCTGATATAAGAGATTATTCCCTCGAACTGTCCATTATTTATTGACGAAATATATAGTGGGTATAAGTCGTAGTACCGGATCCTTCTGAAGAGAAGGTAGTAAACAAGAAACGCGTGTAAAAGTACCTTTGTTCATGAATATATAGTCTGTAAAGTTTATGCATTTCATTTTAATGAGTTCCAAATTGTAGTGGTTTTAAACAATTTTATTATTTGATATAATCTATATCTAACTTCTCAAACGGCAATTTGAAACACTTGAAATGAGGTTTCTAAAATACCTTGTGTCCACTTGACTGAATAAACCTTTCTTCTCCGTTGGATTATTCAAGGACTCTGAATCCATTGTGGCAAAAAATCTCTACTAATGTTTGTTTAATAAATTGATTCATTTTTTCCTTTCCCCACAACTCATGGAAGCCAGTCCGACCATCGGCAAGAACATATTATTTTTTTCATGAAAATGTCATTCCGAGAAACTCAGTCTGATTGGCCACGGTAGAACTGGCTTCAGGTTGGCTATTTCTATGATTCCAGAGAATTATGAAATTATGGCAATGGAGTCATCTCCAGAAGTCTATCTTCAAAAAATTAAAATGAGATTAACTGCGGAATGCGAATTATTTTTTATTACATGAAATAACGTTAAAAGTTATCTTTTAAAGTCAATTACCCCGAAAATAATTCATTCTCTTTGGTGTTTTATGGCCGAAACCATGTAAATTTACGGACTAAGAACCGATGGACCTATACAGTCGTGTCGTCAATGTAATGTATCTTATCGTTTCTAAATTGTTAAAAGTAACACCAATGAAAACTTTTGGTTTTGTAGTCGATTCAATCGATGGCTGTCATCCACAGCCTTGCTGAATTAAAATCATTCAAAGAAATATAAGGAAGGGGCCTGGTGACGGCTCCTTAGTTCTGAAATGTAATTTTCGCCGTTATGCCCTCGGTTTGCTTAGGCTTATATTTCACTTCTAATGGGTTTTCGCAGAAGGGTCTTGATGTTTTAATAATAAGGTCTTCGGTACTATTGAACCCCTATGTGAGAAACTTGCCTCAATTTTTTTACTTTATCTCATACTTCTTGCTCGTTTTGTATTCGTTAACTGAAATTAAAATTCGAGAATTTTTGCAATGTTATTTAGGAATACTGCTATGTCTTAAATTAGACAATTTTGAATTTGGATTTGCCAAAATAGAACGTATGTCATCACGATGACCACAATTTTTCTATCCTACCAGAAATCGCTTCTCACTTCTAAACTGTTTAAATTATACCACAAACACACACGCCTGTGCACATCTGTTAAGGCTGTGAGCATTTTTTGACATGAGAATGAGACAGCTATCTTTAACAAATGTTGCAATAAATTATTTAGTAATTTATAAACAGACAACTAATTAACTGCATAATCTTCGAACTATTTCGTAACTTTCAATTAATCTTTGTAGGCCTCTTACCAGCACATTCGACAATTTGATGAGATTTAATAGAGATTTAAATGTAATTGTTCACACACACGGATATATATACTTGCTCATTGTAATTGTTGACAAACGTTTCTAAAATTTATGTATAACGTGTCCATTTAAGATTTTAGTCATTTGTTCATTAAATTATCCTTAAATATGCATTATAGCAGTCACCTTGCTTTCCTATGTCGTCTCGTTTTAACTACTATTTAAATCATCGCCTGTTAAGGACAGACAATCAGCGACGTTTCTAATGTGCTATACTGTGCTTTATTTTTCAAATTTTGCTTTGTTTAATTAAGTTTTATAGAAAAATGAAAATAGAATTATGCGTATTACTCATTTTGAGTGCGTAAATGTGTTCTGATTCTTACTGGCTAACTTTTGTTAATTCATTATTAAGGCAATTAGGCAAATAATATTTTCATTTTTGTTTTTCTCTGCATAATATTGTCTGTCAAATTATTTGTTAGTCAAATCTCTATTTAATTACTTTCAGTAACCTTAACTATTTATCTCCTTAATTTATTTAGCTTTGGTCAGTTGGCGTGTCATATATATATATATATATATATATATATATATATGTCTACAAGTTGTTATTAATTTTTGAATTGGTAGCAATATTGGCGGTTGCTTGATTGTGTGGAAAGCCATCCACAGTACCTTGTCAGGTGGATCGACCCGCTACTAATTATAGTTAGCTATCTGTTCCTTTACAAACGGGGTGTGTCGACTGCATTGCTACATGTGATTTATGACACTTGGTGTGTACCAGTACTATCCCAATTCAAGCATGACGACATCCGGCACAAACCGTAGTTTCTCCTGGCATTTTACAGCTTTTAGCTTTTCAAGTTAGATATATATATATATATATATATATATATATATGTGGTATGATTTATTAGAGTAAAACTGAAAGTCTCTAAATCTATTGTGTTATTCTTTAATTTTGACAATTTACCCTGTTTATATATTCAAATGTCTATTTTACCACGTTCGATATTATTAGAATATGCTTTTTGAGTTATAGTTTGTTGCCATAATTACGTTATATGAATTCTTCTGTGTTTTCGTGTTTCCGGCATGTTTATCTAAAGATGATTTATTTAATGCTTTTATTATATTTACCCGTACTTCTATAGTTCATACTACCTTTTATTATATCGCAAATATTTGGTATGGACGTAGTTTGCAGGTTTACATATATTAGTAGCTTTATCAGTAACTCGTGCAATGTGAGCTACTGGTTAAATATAATAAGAATAGATAAAGCTGGAGTAGCTATCTCCAACTTTCGCCATTTGGAGAAATACGAGTATCTCACTCTGTCCCAAATGTCGTGTATGCAATACATATGTACATGCAGTTTTACCATACGCTAGCGAAATTTGTTCATTCATAATCGAAGACGCCGCTTACAAGCGTTCGATCACCATTGGTTGGAAATTATAGCTCGAAATTGGTATTATAGGTTCAATTTGTTTGTCAAGATTTAAGTCAACGTTTGCATCAGATCTTTTAGTTTTATAAACTGCGAGATATAGCATCGAATCAAGCTCGGTGGCGATCTAATTGCAGATTTATAATATGATCATCTTAACTTATTTACTTTGTTGAGCTGAGTTATCTGCGTGATTTGTTCGTTTGTATGAAGAGATAAAGTGAAATCGCAATGAAGCTGTAATGCCGATTTCTTACCTTAAAGCTTACTTGGCCATAATGGTGTGTGTTGAGGTCTAGGTCGCCTAATTTATGTGTATTAACTAGGTAAATATCCCCATCCAAACTGTTTCATTCTCTTAATAAATCACTCCAAGATAAATTTCTTGTTTTGTATTTCTTTTAAAATAACCTGTTTCTTATTGATTTTGTTGCTTTTTCTTTTTTCTGGTTCTCAGGGTTATGTGCCAGTGAAGCATCAGTTATTAAATGATTCTTATTGATGTCGATTATGATGATGAGATGATCCATGTATTATTCGTTTTGTGGTCAATGTCCCTCTAGTGCAATTTGTGTATCCTGTCATATCGATTCATAAAATAACTTTTTTGATTTACTTCAATTTTAATTGTATAGGCTCTTAAGAAAGCAACTCATCAGTCGTGCATGTTAATCGTATTTGTCTTTTGTCTGCTAGAGAGCAAGAATAAGTGCATGCTCTTTGGTTCATGTTAATTTTTGATTGGATGTGCTATGATTAGCAATGGCAGAAATTGCAATCAAAGTCAGTATCACCCATAATGCCGTAGACAGTTATAATTGTATTCTCCATTACACAGAATATTTTAAAATAATGAAATGCCGATATCTTAATCTTTTTAGCTACAATATTGAACATCTTATTAGTGAAAAATGAAGAAACAAATACGCCAATGCAAAACAGCGCATATTAAAGTTTAATTTTGTTTGAACACTGGTATATTATAGAACTCGCTAGGGTTGGGTTCTCATGAACTAAGTTTTTACTTGTGTGTATTTGTGTGTTTGTGAATGCCTGACTTTATACTTAATTATTGTTATTTACCATTTTAATGTACCGTTACTTAAACACAGTAACTTCTGAATTAATAGTAATGAAAAATAAAACATGAAGATATTTCATCTGTTTCATTGCTTACATCACTGCTTGAGTGTTTTCGTATACGCGTATTCATAACTTTAAATCTTACGCACTGAGGCCCTAATTATATCCTAAAGCCATGTGGTCAAATAAAAATGGCTTCTCTTTATCTCTAGAAGTCAAAGCAAGGCATCTGAGCGTCCAATTTGTGCATGGTCACGAGAAATTTCTGTTTACTAAGGAGGCGTCGCTGTCATGCAATTTAGACTTAAATTACCCTTGAGATCATGCATATAAATTTGGCCTTTATTACAGCCATTGGCAAAACCTAATGATGTATTAGCTATTTAAATCAAGGTTTCGAGTTTTATTTAATAACTTTTATCTCCACCAACACAATCAATTATTCTTTAAATCAAGTTTGCGTACTTGATGTAAACACCAATCAATTATTGTTTCAGGATATCGTGGCTGGTGCGGCTTGCAAAACACTCATAATAATAATAATAATAATAATAATAATAATAATAATAATAATAATAATAATAATAATAATAGTAATAATAGGATGAGGTGTCAAATGTTGTTTTGTTACATAACCCCTGCACCAAAGACAGTTTACCAGTTCTGCAAAACAACACAATATTCTACTTGTATCTGACTATATCGACCTACGTCGCATGCACAATTAATTCAATTTGATCTTATCTTCATTTTAAGTATGCCTATGTGCACTATATCGTTGGTTGTGTTTGGATAATTTTAAGAATAACGCATATACCATTTTTCGATATCATGTCTTGTGGGCGGCAAACACTAGTCGGTGTGTATTTTTCTGTTGAACCTGATTCGTTATTGTGATATCTATGACTCTATTTTGTTATACATTTCATCTTGAATTTTGGCATGTTTGTGTTAAGTATTGATATTAATTTGCGTCCTACGTTGAAACACTAATGCTTACATTATTAATTTAATGACTATATTCGTTTGTGTTCACATATGTAATGTACGTCAAGTGTCAGTTGCAACGGCTTAATCGATTACTACCATGTGGTCAGATTTTTTATGTCTATGTTTGTCCTTTTGATTGTGCTTTAATTTCTAACTAATGATTAATAAATCTCTTTGTTTGTCAAGAGTTTGGCTTGTTTTTTTCTCAACTTTATCTTGATTTCTTCGATTGGTTTGCCTTCTTATATATATATATATATATATATATATATATATATATATATATATATATATATATATATATATATATATATATATTTAGAACACAATTTACTAGCCACTCAGTTCTTGACCTGTTAAATTGTTGACAATTCAACGGTTTCATCTTAATGTCAGCACTTAACAGGCATTTGTATTTTTGTTTTCAAAAACAAGCGCCGTATGTATTTAGAATGTTTGTAAGTTCTGTTTTTGTTTGATCAGTACGAAAAGAATTAAAGCGTGAGGCTGTCAGGTTCGATACGCCTATTTTAATTTGTGTTTATGTGCAACACCTTTGTACTCGCTATTATTCAGCAATGTCCATAACTTCCTAAGTAAGTATTCAAGGATGTACATGCAGTAGATCTTCTTAATAATCATATTCTTCAAAGAACGGTTTTTTTTGTTTCCACATTAGTTTTGATCGATGAAAGTATGCATGTATCACAAGTGAGGAACGCTAACCTTATACTTTAAACGTCGCAAAGCTGCATGCCCCGATTATCTGCATCTGACCTTATTTCTAGGATGTTGCTGGCATCATTTCTAGGGCGTTGACTAATCGTACTTGACGTCCGTCAAAATCATTCTCGGATCGGTTTTAGTCAATTAAAATCTTTATTTTATTAATTATGTATATTTTTGTGAATGCCTTTGTAATGCATTGCTTCAATCAATCTAATTTCCAATGATATTTTCTAGAAAAGATATGTTTCATTTTATATCTACAAATACATGTGGACCTATGATTAAGGTGTGGACTACCCAGTACAAAAATATTTCTTGTCAACGAAGAGTGAATTGTTGTATATTTATACACATCTTATTACAATTACAAGATTACTATTGTCAATCTTGCTAAATTGGCAGATTTTTGAAAATTTTGTTCCCTATTACTGTGTATTCAGTTTGTGGCTTGTTTTATTCTACTCGCGAAAATATCATGTCATCATCATAATCTTTATCATCATCTTGAACAATAATTCAGTTTTGGAATAACATTTTTATTATCTATTTATTCTCACTAAATTAACCCCAAACCTGAATCGCGACGCAACACGATCCGATTCCATATCACTAGGTTTCCAATCAAGAACAAGAATGATTGCGTGGATCCCATTTTGGGAGACCGTAACCATGCTTTCAAGCTCGATTTGGATTGAATTTCTAAACAGCCTATATTGTTTGCTTCTATAGTATACTTGTAATCTGGTGTCCACAGTGAATGGAGTTTATCTGTTAAGTTATCTCTAACAGAGCTGTTAATACGCACTCTCAGTTTGTTCGAGATTACATAACAAATCTAACTTGCTTAGCATGGACCATTATTGATAAGTAGCCGTTGAACACTCATAACTTCATTCAGTACGATGAAATCCTTTGTTTATGGCTTCTTCGATTTATCCTTCTAGTCGTATATGACATTTTATATATATATATATATATATATATATATATATATATATATATATATATATATATACCTTCCACAGGCGTTTAAGTTGGGGGTTACAGTTTCCAGATGGCACAAAAGAAAGTTGAAGCAGCATTAACACGCACATTTGGTGCAATAGGCTACAGGTGTTATTTGGGGTAACACACTTGCGCTACTAGCAATTAAAGAGAAACGGCCGTTAATGTCGATATCAAATATTATTTACCAATATACATGCGCAAGTTGTCGATCAACTTACGAAGGCCGATCGACCAGACGGTTAATTACTCGAATGAGAGAACATTGCAACTTGAACGCCTGTTTTAAATCAAATGGTGAATACACGTCTGCTATTGCGCAGCACATCATCGAAACATCGCACGTATTTTCTCCAGACGTAGCATTCAAAGTAATTACTAAATGCAAAAACAAAAGGGAACTAGCCACATTCGAAGCCTTATGGATAAACAAATTGCAGCCAGATTTATGTAAGCAGAAGAAACACGTACAAGCATTGAGCTTGAACTGAATGTGACGCACGAAATTTGATTGGTTTCTATTTTTCACACTTTCTCTATGTTCACATATTTCTATCTTGTTTTGCTTTCCAATTTATGTATAAAGATATGTTCATTAGTAGATATTTGAGAAGACCATGCGAAACATTTTTTTCTTATATCTGATAAAATTTCTTTTTGTTTTTGCACACAGGAAGTGTACAATGAATTTTATTAAAGCTCGCATTTAAAAAGGATATATATATATATACATATATATATTCTTAACCAACTTTTTCTAACGGGTAATTTTGTTAGGTTAATCATTTATAACAAATCTTGTGTACTCATGCGATTCTAACAGTAAAAATATTTTCATTCTAAAAGCACATTTATTACGACAGCCTCTCGCAGAGGCATAAACTGTCTTCCGGGACGTCTCATGTCCTTTCTCTAGACAACACGAAATACGGCTAGTTCAGTTCGAAGTCTATAATCATCAATGTCCTGCTTGGTCGTGGAAGGCCACGTTTTGAATTTACCCTTATAGCGGCATCACAATCCCGTTAAAACAATTTATCAATCTCTCCCGTTGTTGACCACCTTTATAAGCTTTATTTATGAGCTTTTATTTCGGAACTTTTTGAACACAATTCTTCTTGCATTGTTAGGCGGTCCATCTCTGTTCGCTCGTAAAGTGCACAAATGCAGTGTCAGCTGCTTTTCTCCTAGAGGCCAAATAACTAAGTAAATTTCCTCTATAAAGTATCATTTCTATGAAACTAATAAATAACTTAAACATTCATTGGCACCGTCACTACTTATAACTATTTGTTGTTTCGTTATTTTTTGCAACCGGTTAGATACAAGGGGATTGGTGTTTATACCACGCTCTCAAACTTGATTTGAGTATTTCTTCCATCATCCACGAATTTCGTGATTGATTTTTTATTATCATTGCCGAATAAGCAGTTTAAAATTTAACTGAGCATCTTCGTTAAGTTGTTGACAAATTTTTATATATAAATTTCCTAAGTTTGATCAGATTGTTTCGCTATTGAAATTGATAATTTGTATTAGAACGATACAGTTTGTGCTCAACGGAGTTTGCGACACATCTCAAATCTAGCTAGTCACATGCACCATGCTCTCCACACATTGTGAATATTTTTCTTTGATA
The DNA here is from genome assembly GCA_029291075.1 of Eudiplozoon nipponicum. Lineage (NCBI taxonomy): Eukaryota > Metazoa > Platyhelminthes > Monogenea > Mazocraeidea > Diplozoidae > Eudiplozoon > Eudiplozoon nipponicum. Next base: position 16,740 of record JAQBSW010005421.1, on the reverse strand, counting down.
TAGCTGGATTCCTATAAAGTGAATTTGTGTGCTCATTTTCATCAGAAAACTAAATGTACTGATTAATTTAAGAAAATATTTGCTTTGTGCATTTGCATCCTAGTTCACATTGTCTTAGTTTTGCTTAGAAATTTAATTTATGACATAAGTGTAAGCAGCACTGATCGCGAGTTCTAATTAGCAAAACGCACACATCTAATAGGTTTTATAAAGCATGGTACTAAGCCTAAGATATATAAATTTTATAGAACCCACATATATTACTTATTTGAAACATTATATAAAATAGAAATTTACATTACAATACATTAATTAAAATATACAAAATGGAAAAAATTGTACAAATGGTGGCCTTTCAACTTTCGTATTCATGGAGTTATCCGTTTAAACTCTAACTAAGTACCGTTACATCAATCATGTTTGAAGATTATGGAATAAAATGACACCTTAGTTTAGGAATCTCAGGAAACGGAACTAGATTTCGTTGTGATTTATATTGTTTGGCAAAACCGATTTATGGTCAACGCATTAGCTTCTATTACTGAAAATGTAGTCAGACAACAGTCAATCTTTATCATCTATTTATTCTTTTAACCTGGTATATTGCGTGGGTGGAAAATTGATACCTTAAATACTGTTCTGTGAGGAGAACTAATATATATGCAAGAATGTATTAGGTGTTGCAAACCTAATAACAAATTAGTTCAGTTGTGACCAGAAGGATAAACCAAAGGGAACGTGAACGGAAAGTATAATCTCATGCACATTCGTTTCGTGCTTACTGGCGACTCATCAGATGAAGCCGGTATTATGCCCTTTAACCACTATATATTTTGGTCAAGAATGTTGGATAATAGGACGGTACAATCTCCTAAATAGTCTGTAAAGGATACTAACACTATGGCTATTGTGTTAGTAACCGATACCAACATTATTGTACCGAAAAGGTACATGCTACTAACACAATGGTTTCCGAGTCGGAAAATGGTACCAACATGATGGATATCAATTTATGCTATATTATCCCACATTCTTGACCAAAATATATATTGGTTAAAGGGCGTAATACCGGCTCCTACTGATGAGTCGCCAGTAAGCACGAAGCGAATGTGCATGAGATTATACTTTCCGTTCATGCTGTCTTTGGTTTATCCTTCTGGTGATAACTAAACTAATTTGTTACTCGGTTCGCAACACCTAGTACTTACATGTAAATTGATATATTGTTGTAAAAAGCATTAAATCCGTATATGTGATTCTTTTATATTACGAACCGTACTCAGTCAAAAACAAGTAACGTTAATAACACAATTATGGTGCGTTAAATGCAAAATCGGAAAATTTTCGTTACATGTCTATGATCCAATATCCATAATCACAAGAAAATACCAAAAATTATCGCAGAAAAATAGCCTATCCTCAAATTAGGTAGGATTGGTATTTATTTAGATAATAATTTTCACTTTCAGCACAATTAATTATCCTTTTTGTAAACCTCTGTTAATAACTTATTTTATTAGAAAATATCACAAATGTGATACTTATCGGTTCTTTTGCAAAATTTCTTATGATTTTCTTACTCAATGTATTACTTTAATCAAAGTTGCGATTTTGATTGAATAACCTGACCCATTAAGTACATAAATTTGTCAATATGAACAATGGAAAATCTTGATCCAACGTCATTCTCAGTCAATCAGCTGATGGAAGGCTCAAAAAAGAAGGGACAAGTGAGAACCCATCAATCGAAGCCAATAAGCAGTGCACCTGAAAATTATCAAAATTCAAGATCTTACCGACCTAAGAGTGCTATCTATTGTCCCGCACAAGATAAATGCTGTCGAATCCACAATACGAACTAACGTTTGTAATGTTGAAAAGGTAATACGGGATGAATTGCCTTTTCTACACTATACAATTCGTAGTTTATACTGACAAATGTATGCACTTAATAGGTCAGGTGTTTGTGTCAAGATGGCAACATTGATTATAGTATTTATCCCCGCCTGTGCAACTAATGTTCGTTTAATTATTTAATCAATGTATTGCCGTCTTGCATTGATTATCCGGAAGTCTAAAAGTCGCAACTCCTAGTCTTAGGGTTTTGTATCTTGAAACGATTAGTTGAGTTAATCCACATTGAATTTGTCTCGTTTTATAAAATATCGGTCACTATTTGTCCAATCGCTTATTGTATCATATGCCGCTTACTTAAGTAACTGCAAATTTAATGCGCAGAGTTTGACGGATAATAATTTCAGTTTTATTCTTTTAATTTTTTTTCATATATGCTTCAGGATATGACGTCTTCAGCAGAAACAGAAACTGTCATCAATCTGCTTAAAAAATTGCACAAAGAGTTACCAAGTGAGTCAGTGTTGTGGTTCGTGAAGTGCTGGCTGGAAAGTGCTGATACTGTAGCGGCACCGGGACATTGTGTAATTAGTCGAGGTGATGCCAAAGGTCGAATGCGACGTATTGACGGTGGAAAAGGCTCGGACAAAGTATGTAATAATTTTGGTGTAAAACTTTTGATTAATGTACTTTCATAATTAGAAATTCGAATGGATTCGAATAGATATTACAGCAAAACTAACTACAAAATGTAACACTTATATATATATATATATATATATATATATATATATATATGCATGCATGATACCTCTCATTCGTCTTCCAAAATTACCTGATCAGGTCTCTGGGGGAATTTGGAGTGCAGTACCAGCTCTTATTGGTTAGGTGCCAGTATGCACGTATCGCGATCATTAATGTGATTCTACTTGCAGTTCATGCTGACTTTGGTATATCCTCCGGGTTGTGTATAGAATAACTTACGGATAAATATGTTTTTTAATATTTAATGCAAATCATAGTTGTAAATAACTTCTGAAATGATGAGCTATATAGTTGTGAAAACGACGGAAAATTCGTTAAATATTAATGTTTTATTTTACTTCAATCGTGGAAAAGTTGAAGTGCGTTATAATTACGTTCTCATAAACATATGTGTAAACTCACATAAATGCACATTTATACGAGAAAATGTGTTTAAACGCGTATATTAGCCGTTCAATTATTTATTTAATCCATCATCAAAAAGTGAGTAATGTTTCACTGCCCTATAGCCATATGGAGTGAAAAAAATATAAATAAAAACATAAATAATATTTTAGAAAATTTATTAGTGAGATTTACGGGAAAGAGAGAGAGAGAAACAGACAGACAGTGTGACGAATTACCTAGGTTTTTCTGAAATGAAGAAAACTAAACCCCTCCACAACACCATTATGGCCAAATTGGCATCCGGGCAGTGCAACATCGGTATTTTTATTTAATTAGACAATTTGGGCGGTATCAGAAAATAAAACGATGCCCAACAATTTTTCAATTTACGTTTTCAATAAAAGAGAATTTTTAAACTTTAGTAAATAAAATTTTAATTAAGAAATATTTGTACTAATAAAATCGTTGCTATCATGCACACACACATACACACACACACAAATTAGTCTCACAAATTGGTTTCAAATAAAACTAGGAACCATTCGAATGAAGTATATAGGCCTCCTCAGTGTAACTGGGCTTCCACTCTGCGTATGGTGTAGAGTTCTAACTCGGTAATATGAGGTAGCGCTTTCAGTCAACGTTTTCAAAACGTTACAACCAGTTATATCAAAATTCAAAGAATGCAAAATTATTAGATTTATCAGTTGTCGTTATATTGCCAGACAATTCGTAAACTGACTTCCAGACAAGAAGGTGGGATAACTATTAACATGCTGATAGCGAAGTACACAATGAAAACAAAAAATTAACTGGGTTGGATCTTGAAATCATCATAAAGACACTGCAATGTTAATTTGTCAGGTATAACCTGAGTGAAGTAACAAAATACAAAAAGCAATAAATGATATGAGCTTCCATGCTTCGGTGAAGTTTACGGTAATTTTGCACCAGTTATCTCGCGTTGAACACCTTGTTTGCTACTAATGGCTTGATCGTCGGAAGACAAGTCGACTCTTGTTCAAGCTTAGCGTTTATTGCTGACCAGAGAATGTTGAACACGCTACACACTGTAGTTACAAAGGGACAGAAGAAACTTTCTTTTTGCATGTGTGCCTGTCTGGAGTCGAATTTCGAACATGCTAGTTACCTCAAGAACAGCTTAGACACATTTATTGGAATATTGCATCATTCGTGTTACGCTCGTGCCTCCAGAATAAGGGACACCCATCGTCTCTTCAGAATGTGCTCGATTAGAATACGGTGAAATGCCACATTGCGGCAAGATGGCTCAGTTGTGAGTGTCACAGTCGCGGAAACAGACGTACTTAGGTTCGAGCCCTGTCTGCTTCAAAGTTTTATATAGTACTTAAAGAGTTGTCAATGAGAAGGAAATCGATCTTCTGGATGAGTTTCTTTTTGTGCATTATACAATTCTTTGCTTAGAGTTGGACTATATATATATATATATATATATATATATATATATATATATATATATATATATATATGTATAGAGATTGCAAACTTAAATTATTTCAGTTTTTTGTCTTAAGGAGTTAATTACTCGATGTAATAGTTTGTCTTCTTATGTTCAATTTTTTTTTAGTTTAGATTGTAAATTACATGTATGATTGTTTTGGCCAAATATTTCGTCAGTAATTGTGTAGGCATTAATTATTGTACACATAACACTGTAATTGATTATTAGCCAATGTGCTTTGAATATTGTCTTTAGGTATTGTGGATAATTTACTTTTACTCAGAGTACTTGATGTTCTAACGCGTCTATTGTGGCTTTATGTTGCATTAGATACGTTTCCTGGATTTTTGCTTTCTACGGTGTCTCCGGCATTATTTAAGTTTGATACATCTCATGCTTTCTGAAATCAATACTTAATGCGAATGATTGGCCAGTTGTTTTTTTAAGTGCAAATGCAGTGGATCAGATTTCAACAATGGCACATTCGCTGTTTATGGACAGTTATTTTTATAGCTTAAAGGACTTAAAAATTTATTGCGGCATTATTACTTCTTGTCAAACTACCGGCTTTGTGAACTTGCCTTTAAAACTGTTCAGTGCTCTGCTCTCTTATTGTCGATTACTGTTGGCTACGTCGTGTGCCTGTGACATTTAATCATAAATTAAATTCTACCTGATGGACAATAATAGAAAGCTCACCTCTGCTTCAAAAAGCGATAAATGTCGGATGCGTCTGACAATAGTTTGCGCTTACATGTTTACCGCTGTGTACTATGAGATAGTGAATGTATTTTCTTGTTACTTTCACTATGTGCATAGATGTAGACGGTACATTAGCCTTCACCAGTCAATGTATTTAACACATTGCGCGCAAAGTGATTGCTCTTAACGGAACCTAAAATTTCGTGTGTTTAATTTTCCTGTTTTATACCTTTTTGGACAAATTATTAGTGCGATTTACAAGAGAGAGAAGGAATACTTTGCTACTATGAGTAAATTTATCAGGATAACTCACAGAAATGAGGCAAACTAAACCTCTCCATAGCACCATTATGGCCAAGTTAGCATTCGGGCAAGGCGACATCAGCAATACAGCTTCCTTGCGGGTTTCACTGTATCACGTCATAAAAAACCAAACCTCGCAGCTAACTTTGCCCTACTAAGAAAAAGTTACGAAGATGATTCTACTAGACATCTGCAACAAGATCGCCACTGAGCTCGATTCGATGCCATATCAATAAGGGTTTCTAACCAAGAACTATGATGCGCACGAGGACCCCATCCTGGCAGACGAGTGGGTCCTATACTACCCAATCTGAATTTAAGTGACTTCAATTGTTTTTGCCATGTCAAAATATGCCCACCCTGTTTCTTACGCCAATTTGGTGCTGGATGAGAGAACAGAGGTGTACTGGGAAATCGAAATGAGGGCATACGCAAAACGTGACCGAGCCAACGAAGTTGATGGAGCCTTATTTGCTTTCCTAAAGACGAGCACTTATTGTCAGATCCAAAAATACGTCTACGGATGTCAACATTAGTTATTCGTTGTCGGTAACCAACATGTGCTATACTTATCCTGCCCGCGGCAAATTCTGGCCAGTACTTGATGAGTTCCCAATAAGGACGAAACCGGTCTACTGGATGAATTGCCTTTTCTACACTATACAATTCTTAGTTTATACTGACATATGTAAGTAATTATTGGGTCAGGTGTTTATATCAAGACCGCAACCTTGATTATAATAATTGTTATCACCACCCGCGCAACCAATTTTCGTTTAATTAACGATGATCGAATACCTGTAAGCGTCTCAAATCATCAACTCTAAGAGACCAAGTTTCACTAGCGTATAGTAAGACTGCGCGTACATATGCATTGTAAACACGACTTTTAAGGCAAAGTGAAATATTGGCGTTTCTCCATAAATGACGAAGGTTCGAGAAAGCTACTCTAGCTTTCGCGATCCGTATTCTCACCTCGTCTGACATATTGCCTACATTATTGATAGAGCTCCCAAGATATGTAAACCTGTCGACTATGTCAAGATCTTCATTCTTCAGTCGCAACGTTGGAGTGAGTGGTGGGTGATCCTGTAACAGTATCTTACATTTAGAGGGTGCGAATTTTATACCGAAAGACGGAACAACGTTTGCTAATCTATTTAAGGTGGTCTGGGCAGCATGCTGATTGTCGAATAATAGTACGATATCGTCCGCATAGTCAAGATCGATTAGTTTATCTCCCGGGAGAACTTCAACTCCAGCATCCTGAATGTGTGTGAGTGTATTTCATAACAGCATCGATTACAAAATTAAACAAAAATGGGGAAAGTGGACAACCTTGACGAACACCACTGCTGGTTGTAAAGTTATTCGTTAATTCGTTGTAGACTTTAACGCGACCAGAAGTATTTGTGTAGAGAGCTCGTATAATATTAACAAATTTTGTGGGCACACCGCTTTTCGACAAGATATGGAATAAAACATTGCGATCCACCGAATCAAATGCACCCTTGAAGTCTAGAAATAGGGCTATTGTGGGAAGGTGATATAAATGTCCATGTTTAAGAACTTGCTTTAATGTAAAAAAATTATCTATACAACCTCGTCCTGCGCGGAATCCGGCCTGTTCTTCTCTTGTTTGTGATTTACGTGAAGCGCTAAGACGACGTAGGATAATCGAAGCAAATAACCTTGATACGACTGGAGTCAAACTTATACCACGATGGTTATCGCACGAATTACGATTGCCTTTTTTGAAGATGGGAATGATGGTCGACTCATTCCAGGCAAGTGGTACGGTTTCCTCATTCCATATAGTATGAAAAAGTTTGGTCAAAAATTGACAAATTTAATTACAAGCGTAACCAATATACCAGGTATTAGAATTCTTCTAAAGCACATTGCATTTAAGTATATTCAGCATTGGGCTCCAGTTGACTGTACCACTCTTCGCGAAATCAAATATTTTTTGCGCATACTACTGAGATTACAATGCGAGATAACTAGAGGCCATCTTCAGTCACGAAAGCGGAAGTTTACTTCTGCGTTTCCAAACTGTCACCGTTGACAGCAAAAATAATTTGATACAATTATATTTCGGCGTCATTTTCATCTGGATATTGGCATTTCCTCCAAGGTTGTGTCAATAATGCACTGATGTGAAGACTAGCCGACTTTCTCTTTATATACAATGTTCTGTTTATACGAGATATAAGAAATGGAATGCCATTACAGTTTACTTTTAACTTTCAAATACGTACAGCATTTATTCGAAGATATTAATTTGAAAAGCGTATTATTTTTTTAAGAAGCGCTTTTGCACAATTCTATATAATTAGTGATCCGATTAACTAAACAACAAAAATTACATGTCTTGAATGTTCATATAAAAGAAATAACTAAACACAGCTATGCATCGGACTTAGAATTTCCATGCGTGGACAATTTTTGCAGATTGTTTTTATGTTTAAACAGTCCGTTTCTTTTCATATCACCAGTAAATCAATTGATAAGATGGAAAAAAGCACAAATTTTCACTATACAATGTTTTATGATTCCTACCTGGGAATATTTATTTTAAGAATTTGAAAGCTAAATATTCTGCACGCGTTGTTGTATAATTTGATTAAATTTATTTTTGAAGAAATATTTTTTCTCTTGTATAATTCAAAATTTAACAACACTTTTGTTTTTGAGGTATTTTTCGCTGAACACTAGTTTTGGTTTATAGACGATTAAATAGACCCTTTTTCCGTCAGTTTTCCGTTTGGTTTCTTAAAAAGTTGTCTTTAAGCGGTCTTGACCTATCTAATCACTTCATTAAATGAAGTTTGCGAGATTGAAGTTAACACCAATCCCTTTATATTTAACCAGTCGACGAACTACATAACAAAACTACCGCCAGTGGCAACGCTTTTCTTTTGATTGATGCATATTGGATTAAATTGTACGATGATGGATTCGGAATTTTCATCGTATTCTCAACAATGAATATAATTAGCGTGTATTTGCATATCTTTATATTTTACAAGGTCAACACTCCCTAAATTATATCGCCACAATCCTTCAATAATGCTTGGAGCAAATCATCGGGGCCTGTGGCTTTGCGGCGTTTAAGAGATAGGATTGCATCGTGTACTTCTAATTATGATGGTTCTTCGAGACTAACATTCCAAACTGTTGATGCAGGCATGCTTTCGGGAATCGGAACTGACGCGAGTGCCAAAGAAAAATGATCTTTGAATTGTTGGGAGCGTTGACCAAACTTTTTAACACTATATGGAGTGAAGAAATCGTACCACTTGATTGTAATGATTCGGCCATTAGTCTTATCTTCAAAAACGGCAATCGTAATTCATGCGTTAACCATCGTGTTATAAGTTTGACTCCAGTCGTATTTAGGTTATTTGCTTCGATTATCCTACGTCGTCCTAGCGCTTCACGTGTATCACATACAAGAGAAAAACAGGCCGGATTCCGCTGAGGACGAGGTTGTATAGATAATATTAATACCTTAAGGAAAGTTCTTTAACCTTTTTTTACTTTACTTTACTGCGGCTGACTCCTTTTAGAGGATAAGCCGGCTCCATTGATATCCCGAATTAAGCCTCTCCATGCCGGGCGGTTGGCAGCCATTTCGGCACATAAAGAGGGCCAATGACGCTCCCAGTGACGCGGACCATAAACATTGCGTAAACCTAGGAGTTCCATGTCCGATTTGATTGTTGCAAGCCATGTCTTCAGTTGCCCACCTCGGCGGCGGCGCCAGTTTGCACATTGACCTGGGTTCATCACCTGCCGTACCAGTTCGTCTTCGGGTTTGCGTAGTACGTGCCCGAACCATTGAAGTCGACGATGTTGGATCCAGACGGATAGTTGCATGATGTCCCCACATTGGTGACGAACAGATGCGTTCGACACCCGGTCCATCCATTTTGTCTTTGTGATGTACCTAAGGCACCAATGGTCGAATACTTCAAGCTTTTTGGAGTCCTCAGAACGTAATGGCCAAGTCTCACAGCCATACAGTAGCACAGGGCGAAAAGTAACCTGGTAGACTCGGATTTTCGTTTTGAGGCTGATTTCACTTCTCCAAAGTGAGTTCTTCAATTGTAAGAAAGCAAGTCTGGCACGGTCGATGCGTGTTCGGACTTCATTCTTTGCTTGACCAGTTGGAAGCATTTTTGAGCCAAGGTACGTAAAATCGTCGACTGTTTCGATTGGGCTGTCGTACACCGTGAGCTGCTCATCAGATGAAGATACACCGATGGCGAAGGCTTTCGTTTTGTCGGCATTGATTTCCAGACCAACGGCTGATGAAAACTGGGCCACTTGATCCAAAACGGTTTGTATGCTCCCAAAGCTGTCAGCAAGGAGAACAACGTCGGCTGCGTAATCAACATCCGTCAGCCACAGGTTATTTGATACTTGAACGCCTCGGAACCCAGTTAGCGCGTTGCTCAGAATCCAGTCAACCGCATAATTGAACAATATGGGTGACAAGGGACATCCTTGTCGAACCCCAGTGCGCAGACTGAATTCATCCGATTCTTCTCCGTAAACACGTACTCTGGCTTTGGTGGCTGCATAGTAGGCCTTGATCAGATTGACGAGTTTTATGGGCATTCCGTCGAGCAGCATGATGTTCCATAGGGAGCCGCGATCAACAGAGTCAAAAGCAGCTCGGAAATCAATAAAACAAGCGACGGTTGGTTGTTGAAATTCGTTGCGATGCTCCAAAACTCGCCGTAATGTAAAGATCTGATCAACACAGCCTTTGCCTGGGCGGAACCCAACCTGATTGGGACGGGTACGGGCATGCCGCTCATTACAGAAGCGGTTCAATAGAATCGACGCCAACAGCTTGGATGCGGTGTTGAGAAGACTGATACCACGGTAGTTTTCGCACCTTGATCTATCACCCTTTTTTGGGAAACGGTAGCAGGATTGACATTCCGAAGTCTGACGGGCATGCTTCTGTTCCCAGATAGAAGAGAACAGTCGATGGATTGATGGCAGTAGTGTGCCTATACAGGCCTTGTAGATCTCCGCAGGTATTCCATCTTCACCGGGGGATTTCTTGTTCTTCATGCGCTGGATGGTCGTAGCGATCTCAGCCTCAGTTGGGGAAGAGCAGTCCACGTCGTAGCTGGGTGTAGATGTTGTAGGTGGTTGCGGTGGGGAGCGGCCACTGTATGCTCGGTTCAATAACTGCGAAAAATGTTCAACTCATCTTGCGATTTTGCCATTGACCTCAGAAATCAAGTCTCCTGTTGCGCTGCGTAGAATTGTCTCTGCATTGCGCTTACCAGATGCTTTACGTATAAGACGGAAGAGACCCCCGAAGTCACCGACGTTTGCAGCCGATTCCATGGCGGAAGCCATTTCATCCCAGTACTGCTTACGGTCGGCCCGAGCAGACCTCGTGGTTTCACGTCTCAGGTGGCGATAATTAGGCGCGTTATTCATCCGGGCATCTCTTGCTTTTTGTGACGCCCGTATCGTGCGTTCAGAGATCCAGTCTTTATGGTGACTTTTGATGGTTCCGAGCGTTTCTAGCGCAGCTTGCTGAGTAGAGAGTTTCAAGTTATTCCATTGATGCTCCACATTGGTTTTATCTACGGCATGAGTTCCATCGTCAGCGGAAGTCAACTTTGCAGTGATTGAGGCAGATAGTGCTGTACAACGGGATGGGTCCGTTAGGTATGCAACATTCAAGCGTCTCGTAGGTTGACGGCGCCGTCGGGACTTGAGATGAAGCCTCAATTTGGCACGTACTAGAGTGTGGTCGGACCCTCCTCGGTTGCCAGTTTCAGCTCCTCGGTATGACCTGCAATCTTCGACAGAAGACATCCAACGCGACCGTACCAGAATGTAGTCGATCTGATTGGCTGTGTGACCATCGTTTGAATACCAGGTGAGCAAATGCTTCCGAGGGTGTTGGAAACGCGTAATGGTAACGCACATATGGTTGAGATCTGCAAAGCTGATAAGTCGTGCTCCGTTCTCGCAGCGTTCACCTAGACCAAACTTTCCCAGTATGTGTCTGGTGGATGAGTCAGAAGGTCCTGTTCGTGCGTTCAAGTCACCAGCGACAAACAATATGCCGCCTCTGGAAATTCCATTGATAGTCTCTTGGAGTTGGTCGTAGAACTCATCTTTCACATCTGAATCAGCTGCGAGGGTTGGTGCGTAGACGGCTACCACTGTGATGTTGAAAGGTTTCCCTCTCAGTCGTACCGTTGCGATCCTCGGTGATACAGGATTCCAAGCCAGCATGGCTCTCTGCGCCGTAGGACCAAGTAGAATGGCTACACCGTGTTGTCCGGACCCATCAACTGGTCCGCTGTGGTGCATCAAGTACGTTGATTCTGCCGATGGTACTTTTATATTCGTTGAACCTGTGCCGGGCAGTCGGACTTCAGACAGGCATGCAACTTCAATCTGGTAGTCATATAAAGATTTAGCCGTGATTGCTTGGCTGCCGATATCAAGCAGTGTTCGAACATTCCAACACCCGAAATAGATAGGTGTTTTCGCGCTGATAAAACCAGATAGCTTTTCACTTGACACCCTAGCCTCTGGGGGAGCACAGGGCGCGTCGCTTGCCGGGGACGCCGTAGCATGAACGGTATTCATAGATTGTGACATTTTCATGGAGTTTCTTGGGAATTTGGTACAAGTGGTGTCCCCTCACCACTCGGCTTTTTGATCGAGGACGCACCTCTAGCCTTTGCACATCCAAGCGCAGTCTGCAAGGCAGCAGTAAATAGTATGGTTGCCGGTGGCTGTTGAGTGCTCATTCGCCTTTCGGAAGTACGGGGTACTGTCCAGGAGTCCATGTAATCCTGTGGCTGTTGTCCCCTTTTTTTGGCGGGGAACACACGCCGAGTCATGGTGCCGTCATCGGGCTCATGTGGTATTTTATAGGAGATCCGATTGCCGATCGGAAATCCACCACGCCCTGGTGACACCACCGCCATGGCCCCGTTAGCCCATGTACGATCGGCCATCAAAACATGGTTGACACCGTCGTACCACGTTGAGGAGGGGATGGTCTTTACGACGGAAGTTCTTTAACAGAGTCATTTATATCACCGTCCCACGATAGCCGTCTTTCTAAACTTCAAGGGTGTATTTGACTCGATGGATCGCAATGTTTTATTCCATATTTTGTCGAAAAATGGTGTGCCTACAAAATTTGTTAATATTATACGCGCTCTACACAAATAATTCTGGTCGCATTAAGGTCTACAACAAATTAATACATATCTTTACAACCAGCAGTAGTGTTTGTCAAGGTTTCCACTTTACCCTTTTTGTTTAATTTTGTAATCGATGCTATTATGAACAACGCTCTTCCAAATATTCAGGATGCTGTTGTTGAAGTTCTCCCTGACGGTAAATGAGTCGAAATTGACTATACAGACGATATCGTACTTTATTCGAGAATTGAGATGCTGCTCAGGCCACCTTGAATTGAATATTAGACTTTGTTACTTATCTCGATATGGAATTTGCGCCTTTAAATGTAAGATAATTTTTCAGGATCACCTACCACTCACTCCAACTCTGCGACTGCAAAATGAAGATCTAGACATTGTTGACAGGTTTACATATCTTGGGAGCTCTATCAATAACTTATGTCTGACGAGGTGAGAATGAGAATTGCGAAAGCTAGAGTAACTTTCTCGAACCTTCGTCATTTATGAAAAAGCACGAGTATTTCACTTTGCCTTAAAGTTCGTGTTTACAATGCATCCGTACGCGCAGTTTCACTATACGCTAGTGAAACTTGGCCTCTTAGAGTTGATAATTTGAGATACTTACAGGCATTCGACTATCTTTGCTTGAGAAGTATAGCAAATGTTGGCTACTAACAAGGAATAACTAACGTTGACATATCTAGACGTATTTTTTGATCTGTCAATAAGGCTCCGTCAACTTCATTGGCTCGGTCACGTTTTGCGTATGCCATCAATTCGATTGCCCAGTAGAGCTCTATTCTCTCATCCAGCACCAGATTGGCGTAAGAAATAACGTGGGCAGATTTTGATATGGAAGAAACGGTTGAAGTCACTTAAATCCATATTGGATAGTATAAGACCCACTCGTCTGCCAGGATGGGGTCCACATGAGCATCATAGTCGTTGGTTAGAAATCCTTAGTGATATGCCATCGAATCGAGCTCAGTGGCGATCATATTGCAGATGCATAGTAGAATCATCTTAATAAACTTAGTAACCTGGGCATGATGATGATGATGATTGTTCAATTTTTGTCGAATTGATTTTTTCATTCAAAATTTACCTTTTTTAGCGACCTAATCTTAGAATCAGTTTTGAAATAAGAAGTATGTGAATATATTATGTAAATCTGTTGTGCAAGCATAAAGTATTATTTTTTCATTTAATTAGTCTTCATGTATTGGAAATATTTTTCCATATTCATTGAACGACTGATAAACTTTTTGACATTTAATTTTTGGAAGTATTTGTCTATATTCTCCAATATGCGTAAACTTTCGTGTTAGATATTTTGTGCGGAACATACAGTGACTAATTATTCACAGTAATTTTATTCCTAGTAAATAACGGTATTTCTTATAACTAATTGATGTACTTGACATTTTATCATTGTGAACATGAAAAACTGACCGCGTTACACGGGGTTGAATTTGACACCCCACACTTTCTCTTCTAAAATTCTATTAACATTCGCTTAGTCACCGAATGTCTTCTTTATGCTTTTTTGTTACGATGTATAATACAAATAGAAAATTCTACAACGAATTCACTTGAGAATAATAAGAATATTTTCTCTGACTCGTTCAGTTATTTCTCATCTCAGCTTCGTGTGTCGATTGATGCCAGATTTTACCATTTTCCTATCTTACCTGACCATATATGCAGTGACTGTAGGGATTAATGTCAGCTAGTATCTAGCCAGTAAGCATGAAACGCATGTGTCTATAGGGTTAACTATTAAGTTCTTTTGGCATGTTATGCGAGTTACGTTCCAAAAATTGTTGTACTAATAACTGCATATATGTTAGTCCTTCGCAATCCAAATATGTGCAAAACTCAGGCAATTTTATAAAATTAAATGTTCTACACTGTAAAGTAAACTATTAATTGTTGGTGTCTTTGCACACACATGTGTAGTGACTCTGCTTTGTGGTCATCGCTCTTTTCTTGAGTTTTTTTACTTGCTATCGCGCCTTATAGTAAACGAGGCTATTGTTATTCCTTAGAAAATATAAGGATAAATTATTTTCACTGCCTGAATGCAGTAATGTGGCAGATCCAAATACCAATTCAGTTATTTTGTTGTGAAAAGTTTATCATCCAATTGCGTCGCATGCTTATTTGTGCCGGTTAATTTTTTGTGCAAAAGTAAATTCTATTGAAACTCATTTATTTAAAATTAAACATTGTACAATTACATTTGTATCATCTGATTATTTTGTATTATTTTATAACAACGAAAAACTACAAGTAGTAAAGGATGAGTTCCTTCCAACCTTACCATTATTGAAATGTTGTTCGACGACTGGTTAAATACAATGGCATTGATGTTTACTTCAAGCTCACAAACTTGAGTTATAGAACTGTTACCACTACCTGCACAATCATTGATTTTTTAATTAAAATGTAAAGACGCATTATTTTGTAGTCCAACAGCAAAGTTCGAAATTTAACCAACAAAGTTGTTAAGACAATCAGAATTGAACAACTAATAATACATTATTTGCACGGATGGTGACAAAATTCTTTGAATTAAGTTTGCGAGCTTGAGATAAACACCAATCCCGTTTTCAAAAACGCTAAGTTCTACACCAGAACCACTTTGTGTGTTGTTGAAAGGAGCACTGAAAATGTAAAAATGACCAGCGTGTTGGTCAAAATATAAATCAAGACGTATCAAGAAGAATTTTCGTTGAATTTGTGGTACATGTTCTGCTGCCAAATGAAGTCCATTAAAAGTGGGACCAAACCACCCGTTGCAAATAAAATCATTCATAAATAGGTGAACAATATTCTCAATTCAATAGATTGAACATTTTGTATATGTACAGTTATAACGTGTTGTCATTTTTCTTCAATGCTTTTTCAGCTTCAGTCTCCATGTCAATGACGTAGTCAGTAATTTAGACCTATCTATTTACGTTGCGTTTGCGTTTGTTCGCTTACAAGGTTATTTAGTGTGGGTCTCCTATCCTGTCTGCTCGTTAGGATCTGGTTTTTGGACATATGAAAAGCGTGGTTGTGAATTGATTGTGTCCATGAGCATCTAATTTTCACTTACATTTTATTAGTCGTTTTAAACCTGGTAGTTTTTGTTTGTTGTTGCCTTTTGTTTACGGTCGTGTTTGTTCCGTTAAACATACACAAAGACAAGTTAATGATACTAGTGTGTTTCAGTATTTACTATGTTTTTTCCTGTTTAATTCATCTGTCTGTCTGCCTGTCTGCCTTTGAAAATGTATACATATACATTCTCTCCGTGTCATTAAAATATCTGACCTTTTACGCCGCCACTAACTCCCAGTGAAATGCTGTTGTATGGGCCTTTTAAGAATTGTTATGAGGTCTCGTGCGCAGAATATTAAGCAAGACTTACCTGCATTGTAGACTGGTTGCGCCATGTAAATGTCTACGACAAAGAATAATGCGTGATATAACTACGCAACGTGGTCATTGGATGTTTTTCATGGTTTTTAGTGTTGGTAGCTACAACCTAACGGCATTTGCCCTGATAATAATCATAGAAAGGGAGATGTGGTACTTTGGTGCATTGAGTTCCGAAGGAAACTATCAATACGACCATTAACAGGGTCTGTTCACTGGTCCATATTCTTCTTTGGAAAGAATGTAGAAAGCCTGAATTTGGATATTTTGCAGCGGTGAATGCCCTGTCTGCTTAACGTCCAAATTTTTTTTGTAAATTCAAAATTGGGACAAGCGGTTGACTTTGGCGCTTTTATACATTAAAATAGATTTATTAAATGATGATCACTTTTCATAGTTACAGTAATGTATATTGTTTATTAATATCTCTTGATTAAATGCCAAATACTTCAATTGGAATTGCTTTGGATCCACTGAAGGAATTTTAATGTAATCTCAATTCTTTAAATGCGATTTTGCGACGATTCTGTGCTTACCTTCTAGTAAATTCCTCACGGCTTCACGCATTGTAACAAAATATAGTCTTCACAAACAGCAATTCAGCACACTGTAAAA